>JAWMRB010000054.1:597666-609887 GCA_035584715.1 Xiphorhynchus erythropygius
GTGTATTTTGTGTGACCTAGAGTATGGTTTTGGGTCATTGTTACCTGTTCTGGCATTGTTATCCCTGTTTGGTGTCACTGCTGTACTTCTTGCAGCGTTACAGCTCATTCAGAAACATGCTTGTGATGTTTGCTCTCTTGTCCTGAATTTGGCTGGGATAGAGTTAATTTTCTTCCCAGAAACTGGTTCAGTGCTGTGTTGGGGATTTAGTGTGATGTCAGTATTGATAACTCCCTACTGTTTGAGGTGGTGCTCAGTGAGTTGGTGCTCCTTCCAAGTCAAGGACTTTTCAGTGTCCCATGCTCTGCCAGCGAGAGCCAAGCATGGCCAGGAGAGCCCACCTGAACTGGCCGGATGGATATTCTGTACCACAGCACCTCCTGCCCAGTGACTGATGGGCATCACTGGTTTCTCTTGGGTGTTATTCCTCTCTCTTTGTTATCTCCATTATTATTATGTTCTTTTACTTTACTTCAGTTCCTAAACTGGTCTTATGTCAACCCATGGGTTTTAGCCTTTCCCGATTCTCCTCCCCATCTCCCTGGCAGCAGTGAGTGCTTGCATGGGACTGAGTTCCCAGCTGGGGTTAAACCACAACAATCCTTCTTGCTGCCCAGCTCCTGGGTCAGAGATAACAACTGATCTGACCAAAGTAATTACAAGCATTCATTATGTTAGTTTAGTAGTTGCTGGTCACAATATTGATTTATTTGCTCTCAGAGTTGTGCTTGTTCTCAAACTCATATCATGGAACACACACTGGTCTGAGCACCACCAATGGTGCTTTTCATCTTAGAATCATAGGATGGTTTGAATTGGAAGAGACCTTAAAGATCATCTTATTCCAACCTCTTACCATGGGCAGAGACACCTTCCACTCTCCCAGGTTGCTCCAAGCCCTGTCCAACCTGGCTTTGAACACTTCCAGGGACGGTGCAGCCACACCTTCTCTGAGCAGCCTGTGCCAGGGACTTGCCATCCTCACAGGGAAGAATTTATTCCTAATATCCCATCTGCCTCTGGCAGTTTAAAACCATTGTCCCCTGTCCCAAAACTTATCTGCCTGTACAAAAGGTCCCTCTCCCTCTTTGTAAGTCCTTCTAGGGTATTGGAAGGCCATATGGAGATCTCCCCATAGACTTACCTTCTTGAGGCTGAACAGCCCCAGCTCGCTCAGCCTGTCTCCATATCCAGCTAAAGGCTTTTTGCAGTCTGAGCAGCAGCTGCAGCCCCAGTGCTCCCTGTAGAGAAAGGGACACCAAGTGGGTAAGACAAACACTGCTCACCAACAGCTCAAACATCATATGCCTTTAATATTTTATGTATTGTGAATTATTAAATTATTTGGATAAGAATATGTAGTGCATCAAGCAATGTTTTTTGCTAATACTTGACATCTTACAGTCTTGCTTTCTGTTAAAGCATTGAAAGACTGATGTCAAACCAATCTCAGGATGGTTAACTGCTGGACAAAAAGTAGAAATTGCATTTTTTCGTGGTAGTGTTTGCTGTCATACTGTGCTGAAACTAAATTATGCAGCTTAGAGGCAAGGCTTGCAAACAGATTTAATACAAGTAGGTTTGATAGAGCATATTAACTCTCCCTTCAAACTCATCCTGCCTGTGCTCTGAGACTGCTGGGGCTACAACAAGGCACCTGCACTGGAAGTTTTACCTGGATGTTGTGAAGGCAACCTCTAATAACTTATTAAAAATGACAGCAAAATATCTTTGCAGAATAGAAGAATCACTTCTCCCTAAAATTGGAATATGTTTTAAACTGTAGTGGTTTTGGTGTTGGAGTCGAAATTAGTTTATGTAAAATTCAAGTTAATTTGGCAAAATGAAATTTTTAATACAGTTGACTGAAAGAAATTTTTATAAAAATGGTTTGTTGGGACTTTACCATTTTAGATAAAGAAGTTTTAAGCCTTAAAAATTGTCAGTTATTCAGGCACTGCATGTTGTCATTCCCTTAAATGTAAATGACTTATCTCCAGATGTGACTTACACGATTTTTTTCATCAATTTGTTTAGGGAATTTCATGGTGCTTTTATTTCTCAGTTCTGTATGAGTGGGAGACACTTACACTGCTTTACAGTGACAACTTCCGTAGCTATTGGTTCTCTTCCTTCTGTACTTGACTTCAGAAGGATAAATGCTTTCAGTATTTTTCTGAGCAGGTTGCAGTCTTGACCCCATGGAAGAGTCAGTGAATATCAGAGTAATATGAACTTGCACAAGTAATTATACTGCAGACTGTAAAGGGAAGTGCATGTCAGGCTTTGCTCTCAGTGTCCTTTTCTCCTTCCCAGCTGCCCAGCTGAAGGACTGGAAGTGCTGGCCTGCCCGAAGGAGCCGCGACAGCAGCACGTGGACGTGATGAAGGTACCCCCAACCCCGTGGCAGGAGGACACCACGGCTGGGCCCTGCTCTCCTCCCCTTGGCTGGGTGCTCCCAGCTGGTGCCTTTGCTTTGCACAGCAGCAAACTCCAAGCCCTTGGCAGGGGTGGTCTGTGAAAAACCACATTAACCTGGGGAATTGTTAAAATCACCAGCTGGTAGTTTTAATGTGGGCACCTGGAGATTGTGAGGGATTGAATGAGCAGAAGAGCTGTTTGACATGTTGAGAAGCTCCCCTTTCACATCCCTCTGTGCAGAACCTCCCCTTGGTTTATTTTATTAGTTTTGCCCCAGGCCTCCATTAACAGACTCCTCCTCACTTCCACTGTTTGCTGTGTCCAGCTGTTCCTCCCAGTGGTATATGTTGGTTTAACTGGGGCCAAGGCTTCACACATTCCATAGTAATCACATCTGCCAGAGCCCTCCAGCTCAGTGACCAGGGCAAAGAGCACAGGAAATCCTTATTTGCTGCAGTATTTTACCAAGATATGTGTGTGATAGAATGGCTTTATCTGCTGGTTGAAGGAAAGGATTAAATGTGTTTGCCTTCACTACTGAGTTCCTGTAGTTACTGAAATGTCTCTTAAAACGTGTGCTTATCAGGGAGCACTTCTTTCATATTTCAGTTATCTTGTATTTTGTTTTATGGAAAAGGTAACATCATAATTTACACTCAGCAAAATTTCACTTGATTTTAAAGATCACAAACAATGTCAAGCCCAGCACTTTTTACTGGATACCTCAGACATGCATTGCTTTAGTTGGAATAAAAGGTGGATAAAGACAGCAGTTTTCACAAGTGTTAAGTTTTGGAATTGCACAAGTGCAGATAACATTTTTAGGGATTTTGGCTTAATTCCTTTGCTGTGTGAATAGTCAGCTTTATCTTTTTTCATGTCAAGCTTGAGTAGTTCTCCAAGATAAATGTGTTATGCAGAGAAGTTGAGGATGCCCTGTGCCTGGAAATGTTCAAGGCCAGGTTGAATGGGGCTTGCAGCAACCTGGTCTAGTGGGAGGTGTCCCTGCCCATAGCAGGGAGTTGGAACAAGAGGATCTTTAAGGTCTTCTTCAACCCCAACCATTCTATGATTCTGTGATACAGGGTTGGCAGGATATGGCTGTTTTACAGAAGATGAACAATCTCTCCCACCAAATACCTGACTATTCTGGATATCTTTTACCTTTGTGCCTGTTTCTTTTCAAAGTCAAGTTTTAAATGTTAATTACACCGGTTTTTCCCTTTTGTAGGTTTTTAACGATCCTATTCATGGGCACATTGAAATACATCCCCTGCTCGTTCGGATCATTGACACCCCTCAGTTCCAGCGCCTCCGGTACATCAAGCAGCTGGGTGGCACTTACTTTGTGTTTCCAGGAGCCTCTCACAACCGCTTTGAACACTCCATCGGGTAAGGGGGTGGGTTTGGCCCACACATCTCTTGTATTTGGATTTCCCTGAGTTTGGTTCCACTGCTGTGGAGTGCCAGCCCAGGGATATTGCTGTCTGAGCATTGGTGAACACTGCTGTGGTGGCAGGTTTGGTCTCCTAAATGTTCTGGGTATCCCATGTGATTAGGGGCTGTTCCCTTGAACTTCCTTTAATAAAGACAGATAAAGAAACCTACGAGATGGATCAGTGTTAGATTTCTTCCCCATTCTTTCTTATTCTAAGAATAATGTTAATTAATATCTGTGACTGCTTTATGTTACTCCAGTCACAATTTAAAAAAAAATGTTTTAAAGCATAAACTTATTAAGGGTACTGGGGCTGCTCTAAATTACTTGCCAGACGGTCATAATCCCCTTACATTGTCCAGCACAGCTAAAATACATTCGACCTGTAACATTTGCCTTTGTAGTTAGGGGTGCTTTATGCAATCAATGGCAGGTTGTCAGGCTGATGGCTGTAATTCAGTTAAGCAGGAACAGATGATGGACACGAGGGTTCCTACGGTATTGCTGGGTCATTCACACTCCACAGAGCAGCTGATTATGACAGATTTAAGCCTTTTTCAAGGGTATATCCCCGAGGTGCAGAGAGATTGAGCTGGTCACTGGTTTTTATTCAGGTGATCTGGCCGGCCTGAAGTTGTTTTTGTTAGTGCTGAAGTATTGGGGATTAAGTCTGGCTTACTTATAACGAGATGCAAAGGATTGTTGTAACAGAGTCAATTCAGTGAGACAGGCTGGATTGTTTGCATGTGGTAAACCTGGAAAGACAGAAATGTGGTTAAAAATACACAAAGTTTTCACAACAGAAGTCTGAAAACTCCAGTTGTATCAGCAGCCTTTTCTTTTGAACAGTTCAATTGACCTGTAAAGTTAAATTTAGGACATTTGTTCTCAAGTTGTATGTAATTTTGAAGGTTTCTACGGTGTTAAAATAGAAGTGAGCTTCTTGTGCTTATTGGTCTAGTAAAAAACCAGCAAACAGTGACATTTGGTCTAATAAAAAATATGACTTTATTAAAGAAAACCTTGTCTTGTTTTAAGCTGTTCTGCAAGGGGGACTGTTGAGGCAGTAGAAAATGAAGTTTATGTAGAGCTTGTAATCAGTTTATGGGAGCATGTGCTATAGGTTTGCTCCTGCTGGTTTTGTGTCATGAGGACAGAGGGTCCCATTCAGTGAAATCAAATGACAAATCTAAAATGAATGAAAATAAGAGAAATAATTGTCATGAGCTACTGTTAGAGCAGCAGTTTGAAAGAAGAGTCAATGCTTTGGTGACTGTTGTGGACTTTTGCAGTTGACCTGACTGGAATTCAAGGATTCTTTGTAAGCTGAGGTGCCTCAAGATCCACACTGTCAGTGATGCACTTCTGTTTGCTTACACAGCTGCTCTGGGCTTGTGTTATGGAATACTGTAGGATGCTGTTGTCTCCATGTTTGGGGCCTGGTATCCCATGTTTTTGTGCTTTCAGATGTGTTACTGATGACTAAATGTCTACTACAGGGAATTGTTTGTTTCTGTGCTTCTCTTGCAGATCAGGGTTTGGGTATCTGTTGTATGGTGCCCCTCAGACAAGGGCTGTGATTTAATGGAGCAAAATAGAATAGAGGAATGGCTCTTTTCCTGTTCAGCCTAAACCACTGCAATGTTCCCTGGGTTTTTTCCTCCTGCCACAGGGTTGGTTACCTGGCGGGGTGTCTGGTGCGTGCACTGAAGGACAGACAACCAGAACTGGACATAACCCAGCGAGACATCCTCTGTGTGGAAATCGCTGGGCTTTGTCACGACTTGGGTAAGGAACACCTGAGATGGCTTGTTGCTCTTTAAAACCAACCAGGGTGAAAAGCTGGCTGTGAGATCAGAACTGGGAGCTGTTTTGGGCTGTTCAGTGCACGGCCAAATTCCAAGACAGGTTTTATCTGTTCTCTTTTGTCTGGAGTACCTCTGTGGAGACAGTTCCATGTGGTAAATCTGTAGCCACGCTTAACTAGTGTTTTGTCTTTTTTCTACATGGTGTTTACAGTTCTGCTCTCAGTGGCTGAAATGTCCACTTCCTTCTGTCATTTACTCAGGTCTCTTAAAACCTTTCAGAATGACAATTAGTGGCCCTTTCAAAAATTGTTATGATTATTTTATAACTAATTTTCTTCAGAGCTGACAGAGAGTAATTGATGTTCTCAGTGTGGCTGCAGTACCTGACTGTGATGTGGGTGTTAAGTTCAGTGGTACTTAAGGTGTCTTAGGAAGGTGTCTGTGTTATAACTGAATCTTCCTCATAGATGATGGATGAGGAATTGTCTTACTCAGAGCTGTGATCAAGGGCTCACTGTCCAAGTGGAGCCCACTGATGAGTGGTATCCTCAGGAGTCAGTGCTGGGACCGGTGCTGTGGTGCCTCTGTTGGTGACACAGACAGTGGGACTGATGCACCCTTGGCGAGTTTGCTGATGAGACAGAGCTGTGGGTGCAGTCACAGGCTGGAGGGAAGGGATGGGGCATCCACAGGGACCTGGACAGGCCAACAGATTCAACAAGGCCAAGGGCAAGGTCCTGCTCCTGGGTCGGGGCAATCCCGAGCACAAATGCAGGCTCGGAGGAGAATTGATTGAGAGCAACTCTGAGGAGATGGAATTGGGGGGCTGATGGATGAAAGGCTGGACAGGACCCAGCCATGTGCACTGGCACTAAGAAACCTGTTCTGTCCTGGGCTTGTCCAGCAGTGTGGGCGGCAGGGCAAGGAGGAGGATTCTGCCTCTGCTCTGCTCAGGTGAGACCCCACCTGCAGAGCTGCCTCCAGCTCTGGGCCCCCCAATATCAGAAGGATGTGGAACTGCTGAAGCGAGTCCAGAGGAGGCCACAGAAATGCTCTGAGTGCTGGAGCCCCTCTGCTCTGGAGACAGGCTGGAAGAGCTGGGCGTGGGAGAAGAGAAAGTGCTCTGGAGAGGCCTTAGAGCACCTAAAAGGGTGTCCAAGAAAGCTGGAGAGGGACTGTGGACAAGGGCCTGGGGACAGGACAAGGGGAAAAGGCTTCCCACTGCCAGAGGGCAGGGTTAGATGGGATATAGGGAAGAAATTCTTTCCTGTGAGGGTTGACAGGCCCTGGCACAGGGTGCCCGGAGAAGCTGTGGCTGCCCCATCCCTGGAAGTGTTCAAGGCCAGGTTGGATGGGGCTTGGAGGAACATGGTCTCGTGGCAGGTGTCCCAAATCCATGGCAGGGGGTGGAACTAGAGGATTTGTTAAGGTTCCTTCCAACCCAAACCAGCCTAGGATTCTAGGATATGTCAAGATCAAGTCAAGTAAAAGCGAATTCAGATGCTTAGCTTGCTTAAACATTTTTGCTCACAACCATGTCTGAGATTAAACCTGTGTAATATTTATTTTCAAGGTCATGGACCATTTTCACACATGTTTGATGGAAGATTTATTCCAATGACACGTCCAGATTTGAAGTGGAAGGTAGGTTTTTCACTATTAAAGTAAAAATACAAGCCTGAAATTTTTAGAGGCAGAATAATTAAAGAGTGCCATTGGTTATGAGATTGTGATGATCATTTCACTTTACCTTATTGTTTCATTTTATTGGTTTCATTGAAAACCAGAGTGTTGTCTCCCAGTGTTGCAGTGACTTCCCTGTTCTTGTCTTCAGCTGTATTTCTGGGAATGTCAGGTGCCTGAGCACAGCCACAGGCAGATGGAACCTTACTAGCAATGCAGGAAAGGTGTGGGGAGAACTGAGGGTAGATTTTGTCCCCAACATCTCCTCCCTGAAAGTGCAAATGCTCTGGGACTGCTGTGTACTTCCATGAGATCTGTGTGTGTATGCATGGATTGCTCTTCTGCAGGTGTCACCTGGGTGGCACAGAAGAGAAATGAGATGTTTTAGGCTTGTCAGTGCCTGCAGTGTGACTCTGAAGAGGCAGAGTTCTTTAGGACTGCAGTGATCATTTTTAGCCAGCACTGTGCCTTAAAATGCATATTGAGAGCTTTGTGCAGAATATATTTTACAGGTACAGAATACCAACTGGCAGCTTCCTTTCTGGTTTAGTGTTTTAGCCCAAGACCAGAATATTCAATACAGTGTTCGGAATTCAAACTTCCAGAAATTTTGATCAGTGGTTGTTTGCTGTGAATGAAAGCTAAGACAGTCCTTATGGGTTTCTCTACTTGTAATTACCAAGGAAAATCAGCTGAGTAACCTGGTTAATCTTCTGCAGAGCAGAATTATTTTGTCTTTTATCGTTGTAACTGCCTTACTGCTGTTTGTGAAAATTCAAAATTAACAGCTCTCTGCTGAAGAGTATGTTTCTGGACTCTTTAGAGTGGGTGATTTCCTGTTTTGTTTGATGCAAAATGAATTACAAAATCACCCAAGCGTGGCACTTTCACACCAGCCTGTCCATGTGCCCTGCCAGGCAGTGCTGCTGGCTTGGGGGAAAGCTGTGGCACGGCAGGAAAGTTGCTTAAACCATGTAATACAACATTTGGATGGTCTTTTTCATAGCATGAAACTGCTTCTGTTCAAATGTTTGAGCACCTGATTGCTTCCAATAAACTAGAAGAAGTCATGAAATCCTATGGTCTTGTCCTGGAAGAAGATATGTTGTTCATCAAGGAGCAAATAGGAGGGCCTGTAGATGAAACTGACTGTGAGAAATCGGTGAGTCAGTGTACTGTCCTGTGGTTATCCCAATAAATGTCTTTATTTTGCTGAAAGAGTAAATAACTTTGGCTTCTGCTATATGTAATTTTTATCCCCATGAAATTCTAAGAATCCTATCACAATTGGTGCTGGAGGAGTGTAGTGTTAATTTCTTACAGTGCTGTCAGGAGGTGGTAGCTTCACAGAGTTATATGCTTACATCTCCCTGAGAGTTCTTGCCCAACAGTCTTCAGAGTAGAGGAATGTATTTAGTGAACCAGATTGGTGGTTGGGATCCACTTGAATATGGAAGATGCTGGCAGAAATGCTCACCAAGGCACTTTCCATCATTTACCACTAGTCCTGGGTGGTCCCAGTTGTCTGAGAGTTGGCAAGTATGAACCCACCTACAAGAAGGAGGGTCAGAAGGATGATCCAGGGAACTCTAGGCCTGTCAGCCTGACCTTGGTGCTAGGGAAGGTCATCTTGGGTGCCATCATGCAGCACATACAGGACAACCAGGGAATCAGGCTTAGCCAGCACAGGTTTAGGAAAGGTGGGTCCTGCTTGACTGAAGGGCAGGAATGCTCTGCAGAAGGATCTGGACATACTGAATTGATGAACCTCATACAAATGGCCTTGGCCCAACAAACCAAGCATTGGGTCCTGCTCTTGGGTCCCAGCAGTCCCATGGAATGCTGCAGGCTGGGCAGCAAAGGCCCTGGGGTGCTGGTTGACAGCAGCTGCACATGAGCTGTCAGTGTGCCCAGGTGGCCAAGCAGTCCAGTGGCATCCTGGCTTGTATCAGTCCTAGCGTGGCCAGCAGGACCAGGGCAGTGACCATTCCCCCTGTGCTGGGCACTGCTGGGGCTGCAGCTCCAATTCTGTGGTCAGTGCTGGGCCCCTCACAGCAGGAAAGACATTGAGGGGCTGGAACGTGTCCAGAGCAGGGCAGTGAGGCTGGGGAAGGGTCTGGAGCACAAGTCTGATGAGGAGCAAGATGAGGGTGCTGGGGAGGCTCAGCCTGGTGAAAAGGAGGCTCTCAGCCTCCCTCAGTCTGGGTAACAAAACAGCACTGGCAGAGACGAGCCAGTGAGCAATCCAGAGCATGGCCCAAGTGCCAGAGCCACATCAGCTTTGATGATAGCAGCAAAATGCTTGGATTAATTGCAGTAGCAAACAGGCAGGGCTAAGACTCAAGGAAATGAGTTTGCTGAAGAGGCAAGGCAGAAGAGATGGTGATTTGTTAATCGTTGCAACTCTGTGAAAGACTTAAATCCTCTCTCCTCACTTTACACTTCACAGCTCTTGTCATCTCTTCAAGGACACCCATTCAGTTGCCACCAGAAATAAGAGCTGGTAGCAGCTGAAGGCAGTAGGAGATCTGTCAGGACAATCTGCTACTAATCAGGATTTGTATGTTGTCCCAAACAAGTAACCCACAAATGTTCACACTTGCCCATTATATTTTCTGCTGCATTAGTGGGTAGTTCTGCCATGTGTCCTCCAGCAATCTGGTGGCAAACATAGGGAACTTGGCATAATGAAATTCAGTCTGAGATCTTAAAGGAGCAGGATATTAATTTATGAAATCTGCAGGTTGATTTTTATGCCCTTGGGCTCATTGGCACACAAATCTTGCTGCCTCCCACTAGCACTGGTGCTGTGCCAGGTTCATACCCCACATCTGGTTTTCCTTGTTTGGATTCTACCCCAGTTCTCCAGCAGGACAGCAGGAGGAGGAGGGTCACACGTGGTCTGTGTTAGGCATTTCCTGGCAGGCACTGCCCTGTGGTGTCTTACAGGGCACGGGCTGCTCCACTGCCATGGTGTCCTTGTGGTAGTGCTGTGATGCTACAGGACTCTGTCCTGCCATGAACAACAGGTGTTGATGTTTCAAACAGCATCCTGAACATGTCCCAGTAGCAGAGCTCTTTGTGATCATGGTATTTTTATCTAGGATGTGCTTTCTTCCTGCTGCTTCCATGCATTTCCATTACTGTTCATGTCAGTTTTGGTATTTCTGTAATGCAGATGACATGGAAGCCATGCTTGCATACAATGTTTTCCATTTTCAGAATTTCAAGGCCAATTTATGGCATTTTTTGTTTAGCTGAAGAATCTTTAAATTGCCAAGAAAATGTACAACTTGTATCTTATTATTGTGGTATTGATTTCCTGTCTGCCTCATGGCTGAATTATCCCTTGTGGGGTAGGAGTTTAAATAGCTGTCTGTTCAAAGAATTTTTGTTTCAAACATCTAAATAAGTGATTTAAAATGGTGTTCCATAAAGTTGTCGATTGCAAAAGACAGCAAGACAGTAATATATTTGTAGGTTTAACTAATTCCCTGAGGATTAAATCATTCTAACCTTTCCCCCTCTTTGTTGTCATGCTTTTTTTGGGGAGGCATTTCAAAGCTGCAGGCTTGTTTAGTAGAATGAGCAATGAAATAGTCATGTTCATGGGTTTTATTTTTGCTGAGATTCTGAGAAGACAGCTGCTTAAGGTCCAGTTCTGCATTTCTAATGCCTGACAGCTCCTGGAAGCTGTTTTCTGGTCTTTGTGTTCTTAGCTACCTCAGTGTTGGATGTTTGTCCCAGGCAAAGTTCAAGCATATTCCCACTGTCTTAAAAAAACTGTTTTAACATTTTCTGCACACTTTAATTTCTTGTTGTTTTTCTTCCTGGCTCCCCTGTCAGTGGCCCTACCGTGGTCGACCCAAGGAGAAAAGTTTCCTCTATGAGATAGTAGCTAACAAAAAAAATGGCATTGATGTTGACAAGTGGGATTATTTTGCAAGGTACAAATCTTACAGTTTTTATTATGAATTCCTACTGAAAAGATGCTGTTGTATGTACAGATACCATCATGTTGCTCAACACTCTCTGTGGAACATTTTTAGGGATTGCCATCACCTAGGAATCCCAAATAATTTTGATTATAAGCGATTGCTTGTCTTCACTCGGGTCTGTGAAGTAGAAACCCAGAAGCACATCTGTACCCGTGACAAGGTAAGGGGTGTGAGGAGCTGGGGGGTGCTCAGGGGCACTGGGAGCACTGGGGATGTGGGGGAGCTGCACCCAGGGCTGGGGGGCTGCCTGAGGTCTCTCCAGCACAGGGGAGGAAGGAAGGAGTGCTGCTCTGAAAGCTTTGCTCTGCAGCTGGTGGGTTGAGGAAGGGAGGGCAGAACAAGCCACTGTTTGTGGCACGTTCTTTCAGAGGAGACTGCACAGACCTGTCAGCTCTGCCTGATCCTGCCCCCAGGTCTCCTGAGCAAGAGGTGGGTGCTGTGTTGGTGAGGGGCTGCTAAAGCAGCAAGAGGTGCTCTCCTGTGCCCGGGCTCCTGGGGTCACTGTCAGCCCTCTGCTCTCCCACCGTGGCCAGAGCTCTTTTGCCAAATTTGTGAATTGTCAGTAATAATCATTCTGCTCTATGCTGCAAATGGGAGGAGTCAACTCATTTGATTGATTGATTGATTGATGGATTAGTTTTCCAAGTAAGACAGTGTCAAAAGTCAAAGCTGTTTGGGTTTTTTTGATTCAGGAAGTTGTGAATTTGTACGAAATGTTCCACACCCGGAATTGCCTGCACCGGAGAGCATACCAGCATAAGACTGGCAACATCATTGAACTGATGCAAGTATCTTTTCCTTTTCTTGCATTCCATTTATTTTTAAATCATGAAACAGTCCATATTCATTTGGAATATTCAGATAATCAGTAAG
>JAWMRB010000054.1:609987-620237 GCA_035584715.1 Xiphorhynchus erythropygius
TCCTTTTCTTGCATTCCATTTATTTTTAAATCATGAAACAGTCCATATTCATTTGGAATATTCAGATAATCAGTAAGGTATGACATAGAATGAAAGCAAATTCTTGCTGAAAGACTGAATGGTTAGAGTATCACAGAGGCTGTGATTAACAAAGAAAAACAAAAAAAGGAAGAGAGGAGGACAAAAACATCCTTCCATAGGAAATTGAATAAGAGGAAAGTTACTAAAAACCTGAAGAAGCACAGGACCAGAGTGTGCTTAAGCTGTTTTAACTGCTGACAGCTGATGTTAAATCTTTATGTTAGAGAGCACTTGGCTCAAACTGGAGCAGAGTTACTAACAGTGTAAAGTAATGATCAAGCTCAACTGAGTCCTGATTTTATGTTTAGGTAATGCATGAATTATTCAGGACCAACTCAGCTGGCTACCTGCTGTTGTCCCTCTCTTGTGGGTATCTACAGGATTTTCCCTGTAACGTTACTCTTTTTACTTTTCTTGAAAATCAGAAATACTTGTATCCCCACATATATTTTCATTAGGATCTTGTCTGTGGGTCACCATCTGCTGAGTTTGGAAAAAAGGAACGTGAAGAATTACACATGACAAGAGTGATTTGGACAGTTTAATAAACTTCAGCTCCTGCTTTAGGGATCCTCTAAAACACAGACTAAAAATGCTCAGGTTTGGCAGCAACTAGATATGAGGAGTAAAATGTTTTTTAGTTCAGAAATTTAATTATTGGCTTCCCATAATTATAACAGCCTTTCCAAAGAGGGTCTGAGCTGGAAATGACAGCAAAGTACAGGGAACTCTGAAAGAACTTGATCTTTAAAGCATAATTTTTTCCCACCTGAAAACAACACCATGCTTGTGGAGCCGGGTGTCTGTACAAGGGTATGGTTGTGTGAGAGACAGCCTCGCTGCAGCTGAGTGACCATGTCACTGTCTTGCAGGGTTCTGCAGCTGTCTCAGCAGTTAAACTCAGTCTGAGGCAGAAGAGAGTGAACTTGCTCATTCATCTAAAGGTTCCAGTCTGATCTGAACCTGTTCTCAGTAAATCTCTGGGGAAGTGTGCAATGGCAGTGTAGAGACTGATGTTGCAGTGTGATCAGCATCTGCTGTGTGCTGGGGATGCAGCTTCATCTGTTGTCTTCTGCTTATAACATCATCATTTGTTTCTCTTTTGACTCTTGAGCAATAAGGTGTTTCAAAACAATGTTATCCTAAGGTCTTCATTTTGTCTCAAACTAGGATTACAGAAGCCTTCCAAAAAGCAGACAAATACTTTGAAATAAGTGGCTCTGGAGGAAAAGTGTATCGGATTTCTACAGCAATGGAGGACATGGAAGCTTACACTAAGCTAACTGGTATGAGCTCTCAGAATTATTTCTCTCAAAGTAAAAGAACATGAATACCCGTTTTTACAGCTGGTTTTTTACGGCTTTTGTGCACAGAAGATGGGACAGGCCTGGGCCATCCAATCTCTGTGCTCTCATATCTTGCTGGGAGAGCAAGACCTTCTAGTTTAAATTACTTTCATGTTGAGAGAGAAGTACCAACTTTATGTTCTGTGTATGTTCAAGTTTAGCAGTGTTGTCAGAAGGTCCTCCCTGTGCCCCGAGTTTGCTGCACTTGTCACAAGTGGGATCTGAGTCAGCTCTAAGTGATAAAACATTCAGCTGTGTCAGGTAGAATAGTACTGGATGTGTGTTGTGGTGTGAAGCTGTTCCCAGGGCAAGTTCCAAAGGGCTTCCATGGGGTCTGGTTTGATTGGCTTGAGACACTGGTACCCTGGTTGCCTGTCCCTCCTGGTCTGTGCTGTGAGGCCACCAGCACTGGTTGGTGTGCAGAACTGCAGCAGGGGGGATGGAGGCCAGTGTGGGAAGGCAGACCCTGCTGTCCCTGCAGGTGTGGGGGTGGCTGCAGGGCAGAGGATGCTGCAGGCCCTGCTCCAGAGAGCTCTGAGTGCTCCTGAGTAGGGGCAGCTCTTTCAGCCCCTCTCAGCTACAGCTCACAAGGACTCCCAAGGCATCTTTCCTGAGTTTCCACCATCAAGCCTTGGCTGACCAGCAGAGGGGCTCAAGAACTTCCATCTGAGGTGGCAGAGCTTGAGGACACTGTTGCAAAGGATCCTGTGTGTTTCAGCCTGTGTCATGCTAAAGGCCTTCTGCTGGTAGTCCTTTGCCACAGCCATCTGCAGCTGGACTACAACCCTGCTGTGTTGTGCTGAGGGGCTGCACATCCCCTCTACCATTGCCTGTCTCCGCTCAGGGCAGGAGAAGGGGCTGGCTTTGAGGGGCAGTAGCTATTGGAAAGCATGAATTGTGGTGCTGGGCTATGGAAGGCTGGGCAGAAAGAACTGAAATGAAGTTCTTGATGGGCTACGATCTGTTCCTGTGGGCTGGCTGGTGTGTAAGATCAGCTGTGCTGCAAGTCAGCACCAGGGTCCTGCTGGAACTGCCTGCTTACCTGCAGTACCTGGTGAGGAGCACAGCTCAGGGCAAGGAGGCCAGGACTATCCCCTGTCTATCACAACAAGGAGCTGTTTGCTGGGACTGTCCTGTTCAGCCAGGAGGGTTGAACATCATGGAGAGTGATGTGAGTAATGGGCCAGCATCAGATGTAACAGTGGATCATGAGGGATGAGTATGTTCTCCTCTTAAACCAAGGCACTTCCTTTCCTGCCTCTAGTGGTTACAATCTGGGGGCTCCTGAGATGCTTCTTTCAGCAGTCCATGATGAGTGATGTTTCTGTAAACCTTGTGGACCTTTGCAAATGATGAACCTCTGTGAAGTTCTGCAGCAGAAAGCTCCCTGGCTTTTCTCCATGATGAGTGAAGATGTGTCGCCTCCTGATTTGGCAGCAGGTCCTAGTTCTAGTAAAGGCTGAGACAGCAAATCATTCCTTGTCACTACTGCTTTTGCACAGGAGAGGGGTTCATTTTTGCTGCTTATTTCTCCTGCATTGTTTGTTCTCTGTCTGAAGAGACCTGGTCTGTGGTTCCTCATAGAGAAGTTCCTGACTTTGGTTGACCTTGCCCACAAAAACAATCCTCACCTGAAGGTGTTTTGGTCTGTGGCTCACAGGTTTCTTCTGGAGTGTGCCAGGAGCTCTTTAGGCTGGTTGCAACTCTCAGTGTGTGTTGCTGGGCTGTGCTCACAGTGTGTGTTGAGGCTGCCCAGGTGTTCCTGGCCAGGAAATATGAGCAGCCACAGAGCAGTGTGGTGGTTGTGACAAGCCAGCAGCATCCTGGCAGCAGCAGTCCCTGGGACAGCCAAAAATTACCTTCCTCCCCACATCAAAAGAAACCTCTGTCTTGGTGCTTGGATTGATGGTGGGAAACTCACTGCGTATGTCACTGTCATGTGGAGAGGAGGGGGACTTTGGTGCTGGCATCCAAAGTCTGAGAAACTGAAGGTTTAATGGCAGTTCTTTGTATTTTTGCAAGTCAAAGCACCCATGTCCTGAGCCACTTAGTGCTGGCTTTTAGGTTATTTTGCTGGACAAGACTGGCTAAATAAGAAGAGAAAGTAACTTTCAGTGGAATAACAGAATGTGTTGCAAGGATGAGAATTAAGCTAGTTTTTCTGCCAAAACCATTGTGAATCTGATGATAATGAAGATGACATTGACTTTTCATTGTCAGACTTAGTTCAGTCATTCCCTGGTAATGTCTTTCCTGAAACAGCAGGAGCAGTCTTTCTTGTTGCTTTAACCTTTGTCACTGTACCTGCATTTTGCTGTGACCCTGGATTGTGGCATACTGAACTAAAATCCCTGCAACTTTGGCAGACAGCATCTACCTGGAGATTCTGCACTCCAGTCGGCCAGAGCTGGAGGAGGCCCGAGAAATCCTGCGCAAAATAGAACGGCGGGAGTTGTACAAGTTTTTGGGAGAGACTCGGCCGGAAACAAAGAAGGAAATTGTAGAGGTAATGTCCTTTGGGGGAAGGTTCTGAATTCTGGACCTGTAAAAATGTTCTCAGGTTGCTGCCCATGCATTTTTTCTGTGTCCATCACACAGTGCTGCTCTGCTTGGCCTGGGTGTCAGCAGGGAGTATTCCCTTGGGTCCACAACCAACCAACCCCCGTTGTGGGTTTCAGCTTTTGGAGTAGATCACCATCCCCTCTGAAGTTTGTGGAGGAGCTCACTGCTTCTGGTCCTTTGTGGGGTTTTTTGTGTTTTTTCACAGTGATCAATGACATTACTGATCTTGTCTGTCTCTTGGGTCTTTTATATATTTCACTGTATAGATATAAAAGCTTTATTAGAGGGTGAGATCCTGCTGCCCTTCATTAAAAAGAAAGAACTTCAGTAAAAACATTTAGTATTCAGCTTTGGAGAACCTAATTGCAAAAATTTTGTATTGGTAAAATGATTGAAGGTACTATTTTCTGCTTTTACACTTCAGCATCCTGGATAGCTCACTCTTGCTCTCCCCCTGCCCCATCATCAGGTGTTAAACTCTTCCTTCACAGGCTGGAGAATTTGTGTCTTCTCAATTATATAAGCTTAGTTTGTTTCTAAAAACTGATCCAAAACTTATGGCTAAAGTATACAGGGTTTTGAACAGCCAGATTGCTGCCAGCAGAGTCTGTCAACTGTGAGGAATGAAAAGCTTTAGTTTAGTGGCATGTTCTGTCATGTGTTTTGTTGCCTTGACCTGAGAGTGGACAAATGTAATCTGAGTTACAAAATTAATCTTTTGGTTTTGTTTCTTTCAGAATAATGGCCTGGCAGAAAGCATTGCTAATTCCAAGCCGGAGAAGGATCCTCCAGACGTGGAGTTAGAGGCTGAGAATTTCATAGTTGATGTAAATACCTCTCAGAGTGCATTCAAGTTAAAACTTCTCAATCACAGAGGGCCTCGTGTACCCTAGTGAAAACTGGAGACAGGTTTCAATACCTTTGCCAGAATGAAAGGACAAATCCACAGGGTGCCTCATAACTGCTGCCCTGGTTCAGCTCACGGGTCTGAGAGCAATGAGCCTCCCCCTGGGAGTGCCTGGGGCAGGGGCAGTGGGCAGCCTCACTGGGCTGTCAGCTGGGGACTGCTTGTAGTGACAAAACCTCTGCTGTGGGCTGTGAAGGCAGGTCACCTGTGGGCCCCAGTGGGGGGAAAACAGGGACAGTGACTCCAGGCTTCTGGTATTGCACAGCTGCATGGCAGGCACTCCTGGGGGCTGCTGCAGAAAGCACCTTGCTGCCACAGCTCAGTGTGCAGCCAGCACTGGGGCAAGAGACACAGGAGAGAGCTGTGTCCAGAGCTGCAGGTATGACACAGCTTAATCCCTGCTCTTGGGTAACTGGGAAGAGCTAGTCAATGGCTTTCCACAGAGCCCCTCACAAGTCGCTCCTGAAGCTCCCTTGTGTCAAAGCTTCACTTCACTGGATAAAACTGCAGTACTTTACAGAGCTTTAAAGTATTTGCCTGGGGGGCTTTCCTTGTCCCACAAACTGAAGCTGTGGGGAAGTGGGCACCTTCCTGCTGACCACTGACCTGCTGGAGTACCAGGCAGATGTAAATAATAACCTCTAAACCTCATGTTTATAATTGTGAGCTCTGCTGCTGCCCCTGGAGGGTGTGTGTTTTGGGGGGGCCCAAGCTGGCAAGGGACCAGTACACTTCCAGTGCTGGCAGCTGGGACCTGTAAGTGTGAATATTCACCTGGCAGCTTCAGAGCAAGAGGTGGCAGAAGAAAAGATGCAAAATACAAATATGAGATTGTTTTATTAAGTAATAATTTGTTAATTATTCTGTTTGTTTACTGTCATTTTCAAGAGTATAGTGTGTAACCTTTTGTATTTATTGTGAGAAAACTAAAGACAAACATTACAAATGCTGTTTTCTTTGTCTTACCCACAAGGTTATCAACATGGATTATGGAATGAAAGAACAGAATCCCATTGATAATGTCCACTTCTATTGCAAGGCTGATCCTTCCAAGGCAGTCAATATCAGCAAAGAACAGGTAGTCTTCTATTTTCCTCAGCTGGCTTCTGAAAAGTGTCTTCACAGGTTGTGAGGGAAGTGATCACAATCCTGCACGTTGTTCTTGTAGTTGTTGAGAGGTGGTGGAATCCATGGCCTTGCAGGTCTTCAGTGTGTGCTGTGTGATGGCAGGCTGCAATCCTGACAGCCTTTGCACATGACCAGTATTCAACTGGAACAGACTGGAAGTTAGAGCAGTTGTTTTGGATAAAGCTCATGGATTGTAGTGGGGTGTTTCTTACTGCTTTCCTTTTGTATTCAGATGAAAAAATGGAAGCTCAGTGGGCTCTCAATTCCAAGAAATACTAAAGCTTCTTTCTCTTTTATTCCAAAGGTTTCCAAGTTTTTACCCATTACATTTACGGAGCAGGTTATCCGGGTCTACTACAAAAGTCAGGATTCACGTACTATTTCAGCTGCAAAGCAGTACTTTATTCAGTGGTGTATGCAGAATGATTTCACCAAACCACAGGTAACTAATTCACTAATTGTTTTTCTTGTTTAGAGCTCTTCATCTTTGCCCATAAGCTTGCTTTTTCATTAAGAAATTTGGCATTCAGGCTTTGCCTTTGTGGCAGAGGCACTCCTCACTGACCTAACTCCTGGTTTTATTGTGGCTCCCACCTGGAGGTTCTTTGGTTTCACTGAAGTAGTGCTGGAGACACCTGCAGGTTTCATGGAATCACAGAGTGATGAACGTGTTGGGCTGGAAGGAGACCTTGAAGTTTGCTGAGTTCCAACCCCCCTGCTGTGGGCAGGGACACCTTCATCTAGACCAGGTTGCTCAGAGCTCCATCCCACCTGGCCCTCGTTGGGGGTGTCCTTTAGGGAAAGAGCTGCATTCTCTGGCATGAGAGACCACCCAGAGGATGAGTGTTCTTGCATGCTGGAGCCCCAGCTACAGGCATGGCCAACTCTGTTTAAGGCTTGTTCTTTTGTCATTCTTCTGGCATCTGTTTTTTGAGAGCAGTTAATTTCAGAAGGGCTTGTGACCAGTGAATCAAGCAACAGCTTTTTCTCTTTGTAGAGTGTGGTTGTGTCCTTGTAAGCATGTTCTTCTAGTTAAGGCACATCTATCCTGCAGACCCTGGCATGTAGCAGAGCACAGCAATGGGCTTCTCACCAGCTTATATCTGAGCTTAGAGAGCAATTGTCCATGTTGGCTCAGATTAACATCTGTGTCTGAGCAGGATGAGCCCCACTGCCTCAGACCAGCTGCTGTACAAACTGTGCCTGCTTCAGACAGTACAAGGCACATCCCAGCACTCAAGGGGGGTTGATTGCAACAGTTTTGGTGAGGTGCTGTGGCAAAGTCAGAGGAGACACTTAAAACTAATGAGTGTTTGCCCAAGATACAGCCTGTTGTCTTCCAGATTTGCTGCTAATCATTTAGGAAGAGCTGGACAGCCAGTGGTGATGGCTTCTCAGGTGGGCAGGGGACTTATGTCTTCCCACCAGAGGCCACCACTGACCATCATTTTCCATCTCTGGGATGCACAGTCATCAGTATTTATTGATTTATTGCTTACTTACTGATCTGTTGCTTCTGGGACCTTGTATTGATTCTTTTCTATTAAGCTTGAGACTGAGCTGCTTTTCCTCTGCTTTAGAATGGCAAACAATCAGTAGTGTTTCCTGACTTTCATTACTAGGATGGTGACGTTGTTGCCCCTCATCTGACTCCAATGAAGAGCACCTGGAATAACCTGAGGGATGATGAGCACAGGAGAGCCTCAGAACCCAGATGCAAACAAAGGCTTGCGTTTGATGAGTAACACGTTTCCTTTTGGCACCCTTCAGTCTGCCTCCTCAGAAGATGGGTAAACCTGAGCAGAAGCTGTGCTAAAAGCATTTGGATGGACTGGAACCGTTCATGGAGCAATGTAGAAATTAATTTTACAATACAATCCATTTTAATCTAGATACTTAAAGTGAGTATTCCAAATAGACTTTTAGAAAACAACTTATTACAACAGAGTAAACTCAATTCTCATTTATTTTTTAATGCATTGGCACTGTGTAGCAAGAGTAAGTTTAAAAATTGCAATTCATATTACAAGACTTCACTGTTTTTCCTGGCCCTGATCCCTTCTTCAGCTGACTGTGCTATTGCATGAGCTAGCAGAAAAAATCCCAGCTCAGGTCTGATGGGGGTTTTCAGTACCTGGGGAAGAGAGGGGCAGGTGTGCTTCTGAAAACACAGTGAGGTACAGAAGAAACACCTGAGGGTGACATCTTCAAGAATTGCAAAACAAATTTCATTTAAAAAAAAAGGCAGGGTGAGGGGAATCTTTTTTATAATCAAAGGTTATTTTTCTGGTATTCCAAAAACTGATGGAGATGCAGGACTTTGCTTTAAGAGTGACCACAGTTTTTATTGAAGTAACAATGCATTGCAGTGCCATGCAGCCTTTTATTGTTTGTGCATTTTTGATACAGTGAATGTTACATTTTTACTGCAAAAACTGCTCAAAACGTCCATGGTGTGAGTGGTTGCAGGAAGGCTGAGCTGCCCAGGTGGGCAGTATCTGTCCTTCACCAAGTGCACCTTGTTTTTACTGGATTGCACTGTACTAGGCAGACAGGCTTTTCAGGAATCCCTCCATTCTTGTATCCCTGCCCTGTTCTCTTGGAGCTCTGATGGCTGTCCCTGTGCCAGTTTTCTCTCCCTTGCAGACCTGTGAGGGTCCTGGCAGGTTTTCTGTACTGGCAGGACTGGTGTGAATGTTGCTGAATGTCTGTCCTGTTGAACAGATGACTGAGGAAGACCTTTTCCTCATGTTTTACTCAGGTCTAAGAGGAAGACTGATTTCATGAAGTGAAACCTAAAAGCTCTAAAAAGTCTGCCCTCAAAACTAAAAACATAAAATGAAAAGTTCAGTAGTGCTCAGAAATTGAAAGGAGCTGTTGAGTTTGTATCTGGAGTGGGGAGAGAAGCACTGGGCATTCAGGTCAGGGGTGGGTGGCCAGGGTAGGTTCTGAAAACCAACCCAGCAGGAAGGGGTTTTGAGTCACCTGCAGAACTAGTCATGTCTCCTTTGACCTTTTCATCCAGGGAACTGATGCCTGAGGCAGAGGGAAGTAGAATCAGTATCCATGAACTTCCTCAGATTTTGTTTGTTGAAATAACCAGAAGTTGTTGTGTACTCTGCTGCTTTCTTATATGCCTGTGCTCCTGTGTCTGAAGGTGTAACCTCTGCTGTTCCTTTCTCTAACAGTATTTCAGACCTGCAGGTGAACCAGGTAACTGTTTGAAAGGTTTGTGACCTCTTAAAAAGCTTTTAAAGAACTTTTTATGTTTCAAGAAACAATATCATAGAATGAAGACATTTATGTCCCTTGTATGCATAAAATCAAATATTTTCCAGAATAATATAATTTTGTTACTGTTTATTGAGTTTGTTTTGAGTCTGTTTCAAAAGGTGCACTTTATACTTGGGAAAGATCTTTTGTTTATGTTAAACCAAAAATTTATACTTAAGTTCTGAGAGCTTTTCTTTTCCCAACATGTTCATCTGAGCCTCTCTGAAGAATAAATTTATGAACAACGATTTTACTATTCTTCTAAAGAATTGCAATGTGTGGAGTTTATTAAAAACAGTCTTACTGTGCCATTCTAAAGAGCCAGAGGCTGACAGGAACCTCATGAAGATCACCAAGGGGAAGTTCAAAGTCCTGCACATGGGGAGGGTCACCCTCCTTCAGCAGGATGTAGGGAGAGCACCCACCTGCAGGGCAGTGTGGAGAGGAGCTGTGAGCCAACAAAGGTCCAGCAGAGTCCAACAAAGCTCCATGAGCCAACAAATGTGCAACAGCTTCGCTCCACAGCCGAGTGTTCCAGTGGTGTCATGGGCTGCCTTAGGCTGAGTATTGCCAGCAGGGAGGGGGCCCTTCCCCTCTGCTCTGCACAACTGAGGTCACCCCTGGGGTGCCCAGTACAAGAGACTGGGACAGACTGGAGAGAGTCCAGCACAGGGCCATGAAGGTTGTTGTGGTTTGACCCTGGATAAATGCCTGGTGTCCAGATAAACTACTTCAAGGCCTTTCTTCTTCCCTGCCCCTGCCTTTCACCTTCCAGAGGGGAGGGGAAAAAAACCAGCTAGGAATTTACAGCTGGAGATAACAACCAGAAGAGGAGCTTTGATTAATACCATGGGCAACACAGAGCTTAGAATAATGCTTAAATTTATTGCTAACAGACTAAAAACTAAAAGTAAGAAATACAAACAGGTTAGAAACATCTTTCCACCACCACC
>JAWMRB010000054.1:622873-636142 GCA_035584715.1 Xiphorhynchus erythropygius
AGTGCACAGAAACACCCCAGGCTGGATCTTGACAGTGGCTTTTGGTGGTGACAGTGCTTGGGCAGGGAGCAGGCAGGGCAGGGAGCAGGCAGGGAGCGGGCAGGGAGCAGGCAGGGAAGGGACAGTCCTGCTGGCAGGCAGCAAAACCAGACAACAAGATGGCCAGTGCTGCTGGATGACCTGTGCCAGCATTTTGGGGTTCAAACCACCATCATGCCCCCAGACCCAGCTCCACAGGGCAGCCTGGGCTCAGGTTATGGCTCTGATGGGCACCAGGGCTGGTGGCAGCTGAAGGTGTCAGTGCAGCTCCTACCTGCCCCCACCGACCATCAGCAGGTTCACATCCCCTTTCACGAAGAAGTTGTTCCTGCCCGTCCACCTGAAGACCTGCGGTGGGATAAAGGACTGTGGGCTGGGGTAGTGTCCCCATTCCTGTCCTGTCCTGTGAGAGCAGCTGGGGGCTGCTGAGCTCCCGCTCCTCCAGTCCCTGCCAGCAGCCCTGCGTGCCCTGCCAGGGGACGGTGCCACCACTGGTGCCTCCTCACACACACAGAGCCCCCCGGTGCAGGCAGATGTGCCTGAGCTGCCCCCACATCCTGCCGACCCCGTGCTGGGCTGCGACTGCCCTGCCGTGGGGAGGGTCCCTGGCGACCCCCACCCGCAGAGTCCCCATCCCTGAGCGTCCCTGCACACTGCTCGGACAAACCCAGGGCACTGCTGCCACCAGGGTCCCCCACCCAGCCCAGCATGCCCGTGTCCTCCCAGCCCCCTCCCCAGCCCCGTGGGGACCCCCAGGCCCTGCCAGCCCCCCTGCCCTGGGGTGTGCCCAGCTGGCAGGGACCCTAACCCAGCCCCACCTTCAGCTCCGGGCAGAAGGAGAAGAGGAAGGTCTCCCCGGTCCCGTAGAAGCCGCTGCTGCAGCGAATGGCACTGGAGGAGAAGGCACCGAAGGCCTGGGGGGAGCAGGGGGGGACACTCGTGGCACAGCCCTGTGGGGCTCCGTCCCCAGTGCCAGAGCCAGCCCAGGATGTGCCCAGGTCCCCGGTGCCACCAGGTGCGCTGCCCCCGAGCCGTACCTGCCCCTCGGTGTCCCTGATGAGCAGCAGGGCCGGGCAGCCCCCCTGGCCCCCGCGCCGGTACAGGCTCTGCAGGCTGAATCCATCCCTCCTGGTGCAGAACAGCAGCTGCCAGGGCTGCTGAGTCAGCCGGGGGGGCACCTGGGCACCCAGCTGGGCACAGGGGGCTCAGTGGGGGCTGACAGGCTGCTGAGCATCCTGCCCTGCCCCGAGCACCCTCTTGAGACACCTCACCGAGCATCCAAATAACCTCCCGAGAGGGGTCCCCCGGCATCCTCCTGCTAAACGTGCTCCCGAGGGGTCTGCTCAAGTTCCCAGACCACCAAGCAGCCTCCTACGTGTTTTCCCAAATATCCTCACTCTGAAAACCTTTCTGAGATGGCTCCCCAGGAATCCTTCCCCACACTCTCTAGAGGTGACTTCGAGGTGCTGTTAAAGTGACTGTCCCCAGGGGCACGTGGAATGCCACCCATCTGGCCCCACACTGGACCAGTTCCTAGCAGGACAGTGGCCATGGCTGGGTGGCACGGGGACATGAGCAGGAGGGCGGGTCCCCACGCTGGCAGGAGTGCCCCTCACCTCGTGGATCTCCCTGTCCTGCAGGATGCTGCTTGGCATGCTCAGCACCATCCTGCACGGCTCCTCCAGGGCTGGGGCTGCTGCTGGGGCTCCCTCCCAGCCCAGCTGCCCCTCTCTGGCTGGCTCCTCACATCCCACGGGTGGCTCCTCATCCTGGTCGGGCTGGGGGCAGGGGGAGATGAGCATCCCTGTGGGGCCAAGGGCGCAGCATCTCCCAGACCTGCAGTGCATGGGGTGTCTCCTGCGCTGTCCCCAGGGCTGGGTGGAGGGGCCCAAAGTGCACTGGGATGAGCACTGGGCTGACCTGGGGCCCAAAGTGCACTGGGATGAGCACTGGGCTGACCTCCAGCCCAGCTCCTGGCACTGCTGCTCCCGACAGCCCTGCAGGGCAGTGCCACACTCGGGCACCCTGCCAGGCTGTGCCACCTCGCCCAGGGAAGTCCAAGGGTGCGTGGCCACCCGAGGAGCAGCGAGAGGACAAAAAGGCAGGAGAGGCTTCCGTAACTTCAATCCCACTTCAGCTCCAGCAGAAGGGGTGAAGTCAGGCCTTTCCCTCCTTTACCCACAGCTGGGCTGACCCCAACGTGTGGATGGGTTCAGGGACGTGCCTTGGTCCTGGTGGCAGCTGGTGACAAGTGCCAGCCACAGCTCAGTTTGACTGAGTGCAGTCCCTGCCCAAGGGTGGGTAGGCAGCAATTCCCTGCTGACCACCCTGAGGAGACAAGAGGGATGAGAGACCTCCTGCCCCAGGGTGTCCGGATCCTTGGGGGGCAGAGGGGCTGCAGGGGCAGGTCCTGTGTGTGCCCACCACCCTCTGCACCTCCCCAGGGCAGCCCCCATCCCTCGCTCCATTCACGCACCCAGCCTGGCTGGAGCCTCCCAGCGCTGCCCAGAGCTCATTCCCAGCTCCTCCATTGCCATGTGGGACCCCCCCAGGATGGACCTACCAGGAGGTGGTAGCGGGCTCGGAGCCCCCTCATTGCAGGAGCCGCTGGGCTGCGGGAGCTGCTCCCTCCTCCCTGCCCAGGTTAATGTTCACCTGCCCCGGCCCCTCCCCGGCCACCGGTGCGTGACACGGGTGGGCGTGGGTGCCACCAGCCTGTCCCGGCCCATGGGGGTCCAGGGTGTGACAGGTCCTGTGTGGTGCTGGGACAGCCATCACCTCCTTCGTGCCCCAGCTGCTCCTGAAGGGGGGAGCCCGGAGGCCACAGAGGAGCCCTTGTTTTGGCATCAACAGGAAGGTCGTGCACGTGTTGCTTTTTGCAACAGGTCTGTGGCAATGGTTGTAGAAAGTGCCAACAGCTGCGTGGAGCCCACAGAGGGACATGGCCCGTGCTCCGAGGGGCCAGCCTGTGCTGACATCCCACTGAGCCAGAGCCCCTGGGAGAGCTGGGACGGGGCAGATGAGGAAGGGACCCCCTGGCTGAGCCTCCCACCTCAGATGGCACCGGAGAAGTTCCTGCAGAGGAGGTGCAGTGCCCCAGTGCAGTGCCCCAGTGCAGCCCCTTCCCACTGATGCCACCCCCAAACCAGTCAGTACAGCTGTGAGCCTGTGGGTCCAAACACAACTGTGCTCCCTTTCTGCCAGTGAAGGAAGGACTTTCTGTGTGCCCTGGATGATGGCATGATGACTGCAATGCCTGGCCCAGGCCCTGGGCCCCCTGCAGGCAATTTGGGGTTGCCCCTCATCTCCATGGCAGGGCCCATTGTGCTGCTCAGTCCTGTTGTCCCCATCAGGTTTTGGTGGCAGGAGGATCAGGGTGCCTGGCGCAGCTGGCACTTGGTCATTGGCAGGGCTCTGGAGGGGTCAGAAGGTCCCAGTGGCCCCAAAACTTTCCTCTGGGACCCTGATCAGGAGCAGGACAGGACACCAGTCCCTGCTTGAGCTGCCTTAGTGTGGCCATCCCTGCCCATGTCCCTGCCCCTGCCCTTTCCTTAGCCATGCCAGTGCTTCTGCCCCTGTCCCGTACCCAGCCCCTGCTCTGCCCTGTGTTTGACCCTGCTCCTGTCCCCGTTTCCATATCCCTGTCCTTGACAATGCCCCTGCCCATTCCTGCTTCTGCCCTCTCCTCTTCCCTATCCTTGTCCATGCTCTTGCCCCTTGCCCTGCCCCATCCCCTGCTCAGGACAATGTCATTCCTCTGCCCCTTGCTCCTCCTGTTCCAGCACTCGCCCCATTACCTTGCTCAGGAGCACTTCTGGGTCCAGCTTTGGGACTTGATTCCCTGGGAGACCCAGACAGACCCAGCCTAGGGGTCTGGTGGGACCAGGACAGGGCCTTGGGCACAGCCACAGGTACAAACCCAGCTGCTGCAGAGGATGGAGGTGCTGCCTGCAGCCCTCAGGTCAGTCCTGCTGCCTCTCAGCACCGTCTCTCTCTTTTTTGGCCTTGTGGAAAGAGGGGGCTGTAAAATGGGCACCCTCCCACAGCTCCAGCTTTTCTTACACCACTGTTGGGTTACCTGTACACATGTGGCCTTCCCTAAAGCCATGGGGGTTTCACTCTGGCCTAGAGACCTGTTTACCTTTTGGTCATTTGTTTTCCCTCCCAAGTCCTGTGTTTGCTTTCAAGTTCCCTCCGGCCTCCTCCTTGTGCCCCCCGGAGTCCCCACTCAACCTCCAGCCCCCCCATAACCACAGAGCACAGCAGGTGTCTAAAATCTGCACAGTTTATTATGCTCCTTGCCATGCCCAGCCCAGCCTGCCCGTGCCCCTCCCTGTGCCCTCAGGGCTGCCCTGTCCAGGGCTGGGCTGGGCTCGGCTCCACATCCCCCAAAGCGCTGACAGCAGTAAGGCAAAAGTTTTAATTGTCCAGCAAAAAAGGTCTGTTGACACACCTGCCTGGGCACATTCATCTCTCTCAGCCGCTCGGTACCAGCTGTGACTTCCATGCCACCTTCCCAACCCTTCGGGAGTCCCTTGGGATCAGTGGGGATGCTGGGGGTGGCTGTCACACTGCAGTCACATCTCAGTGCCACCACAGAGCCAGCAGAGCCTGGTGGCTTCACCCCCGAGGGTCACATTCAGGGTCAGCAGCAGCAGCAGCTGTGGGGTGAGCAGGTCTGAGCACAGAGTGGGGAGCAGGGGGACCAAGGGGGGCTGATTTCAGAGCCCCCCCGTGCAGCCACAAGCCCACGGCACAGGGGAATGCAGAGAAGTGCACAGCCAGGAGTGTTAAGCAGCTGTGGAACATGAGGAGCCCAACAAGGACAGCAGTGACAAGCTCCTCCTCGATTTGGTGTGGAGCCTTACAGGGCGAGTGTGACACCTCCTGGTCCCTGGCCCAGGCTGCTGGCCTGAGCGATCCCAGCAGCACAGCCTGAGCCTGGCACTGCCAGGCTTTGCCACCCAACAGAAACTGGGAGCAGCAGAAGTCCATCTCCTCAGCAGTATTCCTTCTGAGACCTGCAGTGCCTCTGTGCATGGTCCTGGTATGGAAGGATCTGTGTTGCTCCAACAGGATAAAGCAGTTACCCAGTACCCTCCCTGCTCCTGCTTCCACACCAATTCCAGTCCTCGTTTAAGTGCTGTGGTTACCTGTGGCAGTAGCTCCAGCTGTCCCCCTTCCAACAGGTCCTCATCTTTAGTCACCCATCTCTTCCACAGCACCCCCTATGCCTGAGCACATGGGATTTTTCCACATCCCACAGCAGCAGGACCACCATAAAACGGGTTCTGCAGCCAGGGCTTGGGCACCACATACCCAGATTGCCTCGTGCCAAGGAGGAGTGTCACTAGTCAAAGCAGTGAAGGGGAAGGTTCCATGAGAAGCAAACATCTCCAGGACACAGCGATGGGAAAATAAACAGTTCACGTTCCGAGCTCTTCCTGGACTCTCGTGGGTTTAGCTCACACTCCCCACCTCCTGCTGGACTGCCCAGAGCTCACGGCTGAGATCGCAGTGAAAAGCACAGCTGAAGGGAGGGGGATGCTCCAACAGAGGCACTGCAGCTCTGACAGTCTCTGTGCTGAGCCCAGAACCTCAGCCCCAAAGTCAGACCTCCTTCAGGGAACCTTCCCCACCCACCCCAGGTACCCAAGCTTTGCGTGTTCCTCAGAGTGGTCCACGGCCCAGGGAAAGATGGGCACAGTCCTTATTTCAGAACCAGCATGGCCTCTGTGCCATCCTGCCTTGTCAGGTGCAGTCCATGGGTGAGGTAGTACTCCCGGCGGAGGAAGGCATAGAAATAATCCGAGACGAGCAGGATCTGTGGAGGGAGAGGTTCAGACACATCAGTGGGGCTTCACACCAAGGGACAAGGAGGGACACGTGTTGGTGACAGATCCTGCAGTTCCCAGGCTGCTCAGCACACTCCACCTGAGTGCAACCCTGGGAACACCCTGTCCAGCCCCTCACAGTGTTAAACCAAAGAAGACTCCCACTAATCTATTGGTGTATTCTCACAGACATCTCTGCTAAGGAGACAGCAGCCTCAGAAACTGGCCAAAATATACCACAGTGGCAGGTCCAGCTGTGCCACAGCTGCACTGGCCATCTCAGCTGCACCCTTCCACAGGACTCCTTCCATACAAGTGCTGTCCCAGAATCACAGACCTCTGAGATCTGAGTCCACACTGTGCCCAATCCCCACCCTGTCACCCAACCCAAGGCACTGAGTGCCTCATCCAGTCATTCTTCTGGACTCCTCCACGGTGGGGGACTCCCACCACCTCCCTGAGCAGCCCCTTCCAATGCCTGGCCACCCTTTCCATGAAGAAATTCTTCCTGATGTCCAACCTAAACCTCCCCTGACACAACTTGAGGCAGTGTCTTTTTGTCCTGTCCCTTGTTGCCTGGGAGCAGAGCCCAATCTCCACCTGGCTCCACCCTCCCATCAGGGAGTCACCGGGAGCAAGAGTCACCCCTCAGACTTGTTTTCCAGGCTGAGCAACCTCGGTTGCCTCAGTCACTCCTGGTGCTTCAGACCCTTCTCCAGCTCCATTTCCTTCTCTGGACGTGCTCCAGACCCTCAATGTCCTTCCTGAACTGAGGGGCCCAGAACTGGCCACCACACTGGAGGTGCCTCAGCAGTGCCCAGCACAGGGGGACAACCACTGGTCCTGCTGGCCACACCATGGCTGGTGCAGGCCAGGTGCCACTGGCCTTCTTGGCCACCTGGGCTCATGTTCAGCTCCTGAAGACCAGCAGCCCCCGGGGTCCTTTCCAATGGGCAGCTTTCCAGCTGCTCTGCCCCAGGTCAGTACAGCTCTGATGGTCCTGGGGCCCACTGCAGGTCTGCTCCCTTGCCTGGGAGCCCTGAGATCACAGGGGTGGTGTCAGTGCTTTCTCTAAAGCCCTGAGATCACAGGGGTGGTGTCAGTGCTTTCTCTAAAGCAGCCACCTTGGGAAGCTGCCTCTGCTGGGCCAGGGACTTGGCTCAGGAGTGCCATTTGTCACTTAGCCTCTTGCAGTGTGACCCTTCCCCAGGACTACTGCCCTCTTCCATGAGCACCTAACTGGAGTGGAAACCCTTTTCAGTGCCAGTCCAAGCTGGTAGTTTCTGTCCTAGTGTCCAGATGCCACTTAAAGCATCACTTTGGCTCTGTATCACCTCAAGTATGAGGCAGTGCTTGGGGCATGGAGAGAGGGGCAGTGGGCACCTACCTGGGGTGCTGTGCAATGTGGCACAGAAAAACAGCAGCTGCTGCAGAGGCTCAGGGGCAGGACAGGAGGGGATGGAGGACCAGGGGGAGACTGAGGGAAAGAGAACAAAGCTGCAAATGGCTGAGGTCAGGGGAGAAGGTGGGAAGGAGGACAGAGCAGGGCAGAGGTGGCCAGGGGGAGGGAAACAGCCACACCCTGCCTGCTTTGCTGAACTGCTGACAGGCTCTGCCAGGGTGGGTGATTTTACCTTTAACTAAACTGCCCTGCAGACCTCTAAATGGGAAAAAAGCTGAGGTTGGTGGGGAGGAGGGATAAGTCTTTCTCACAAGGAAAACAGAAAAGGTATTTTTGCTCTGTCTGCATTTACACAAAGCACAACACTTGCAGAATCTGCTATTACTTTCTCAGGCAGGAAATAAAATCCTCTTAGAGTACCAACACCTGGCATCTCTAATTGAAGTTTTACTACTCCTTTCATTCCATTGCAAGACATGTAGTTAGAGAGCTAAAGAACTACTTCCAATTTCCTGTCAGTCCCTCTCAGCAGTATCTGTATTCTCCCTCTCACCCCCTGGATCTTCCCTTGGCTGTTTCCAAATGGATTTTTTACCCATTTATCAAGGGGTTGGGTTGTACAAGCAGGTGATTTTCAGCCCTTGGCCAAACTGCTCCCCTGACTTTAGGAGAAGCAGACATGCATAAATGGCTGAGGCACATTCAATATAAATGCAACTTTAACATGAAATGAACATTCTGCTCACCCACATGTGAAGCTGTCCCAGGGCTCAGGGACATGACAAACAATGAAGAGGAAGGGCTTACAAAAGGTTGTAGCACCTGTGTGCACTCAATTCCATCCTTCAAGGATTGAAGCCAGTGGCAGTCATGTATCCAGAAGAGTCTTGAGAAAGGCAGGGAGGGCAAGCCCTGGCATCACTGGCACCCTGCTCGTGCCCCTGAGCCCCTGTCTCAGCGAGGTGCAATGCCCAGAACTGCTGCCATGCCCCTGTGCATGGGCTGTTCTCATTTGGTGTTTTCTGGCCCCACTGATGCTGCCTTGGGGCTCTTCTTACTTCCCTTCTCCATTCACACGTGCTGCATCCTGCCACACTGAGATACTTTTCCTCTGCTCTCAGCAACACAGCATGAAACCTGCAGCAGGCTGGTTGGATTGTTAAGTTACAGCTCAAATACCACCTGACCTCTTTCCCATTAGTGCTGCCAGATGAGAAGCAGGCAGATTCCATGAGGAGAGCCAGGAAGCTCCTCTGCAGGCCCACCCAGGGTGCAGAGCCAGCCACATCCTGCAGAACTGCCTGCTGCTCACAGGCCACCCCCTCCAGTGACTGCCCACAGTGCAGCCTCCTTTGCCTCGCTCTACTGACCTGCCCTATGTTGAAAGTCAACGTGATGGCATAATAAAAATTGGAGTTGGCACTTCCTGCATAAATCCAGAGATGCCACAGAACAGGGAACAGGAAGGAGCAGAAAATGAGCACACATGACAGGATGAAGATGTTCCGGAGGACTGCAAAAGAAAACCAAGCTGTTAAAAGGATCTATTTTTGAGCAGCCACGCTCACACAACCAGCCATGGGACTCAGGGTAGGTGCAGGGGGCAAGAGGCACTTGCCAAGACATACTTCTCTCCAATAATCTTTCACACTTTGCTTTAAAAACTTCCTGGCTAGCTTTTATAGGAAATCCACTATATTTCCCTTTAAAATAAATACTCCTGCCTTTGCCTCAGTGCGAAAACCTCACTTGTAGCTCCTTCCTTCCAGGTCCTGCTTCCAAACACTCTTCCTTCGATGACTTTGGCTTTTTGGGTCTACACTACAGTAACCAGCAGAAAGGAGAGAGGCCTTTCCAGCAGCATCCCAGTTTGGAGAGCAGAGCAGTCAATCCCCAGCCTCACCAAGCTAATGGCAAGGGAAACAAATGAACCCATGGGCCATTGGAAAAGAGAGTTCCCTGGGAGTCAGCAAGGACATGAAAGCACCTAAAAGGAAGGAACTCCCACAGGTCAGAGGCATTGACAAACACATGACCTGGGGAGGTGCAAGTGTGACCAGAATCCACCAGTCTGCCCCAGTCTGTTTCAGAGGGACAAAACCCAAGCACGACTTTGTCTAAAGGAGCTGGGACATACTAGGCCTGAAGAGATTTTGTCTTCTGTGAACCACTTATGCCTGTCCTTTGGCAGCAGTGCTGTGATCCATCCTGGCACTTGTGCTGCTGGGCTTGGCTACAGCTCAGCCACTGTCCCTGAAGACTCCCCATTACCCTGCATCTGAAGGCAGCTGAGATTTTAAGAACATTGTCACATCCAAACCTATTCACACCTACTTTACACTTCTTGATCAGTAGGTATGTTCACGCTGGGGGTGGAAGCCTGTGACAGGTGACTGTCCCTCTCCACGGGTGCTTAAAATGTGCAACTGAACTACACTCAGTGAGGATTTCTCAGAAGGACATCTCCTGTCCTGCCTGATCCCAGCTGCTTTGGCCTCAGCTCTCCTGATGTGAAACCTGCAGAGCAGATGGTCTCCAAGTCTCCTGACTCCTGATTATGTCTCCTACAACAGGCAGGTGAGACATCCATGAACACACTTGGCCTGGCTTGGAAAAGGCTGCAGGAAAAGGCCTGGACAACCTGGCAGGCCTGGTCAAAGCAGTTGGTTTATGCAAGGAACACCAGGAAAAACACAGCACTTCCAAATCTCCTCAGGGCTGCACTTCTATAGACTGAGCCTGAAAATCCTCAGGAAGCTCTTTGGTGATTTCAAGACTAAAGAGGGTCTTTGTGCAGCATTTCAGAAAAACTGGACAACTGCTTGGAGTAATTCAGTTACTTTCACTCTAAGGAAACAAGCAGATGCAAACCAAAGAACCACTGCAAGGTGCAGCATTTTAAGGCTGGGGAACTCACCAATTGCAGGAACACCTCAAATTACACAACCTTAAAAGGGAGTGAAGAATTTGGAGGATGGATGTGCTTCAGATAAGCCACATCCATTGTGCAGGATTGTAAAAGGTTCTTACAAAAAAATTAATCTTCAGAACAACTTGAAGAGAGAGGGAAGATAAGGTGAAAACTCCCTCCATGACCAATTTCAACCTTAGTCCTAAGGACAGATTAGGGACTGTGTCACCTGAAAAAAAATAAGAGTCAAGCCTCCCTCCAGTCACCTCCAAGAGGCCAGGAGAACCTGTGGGCATGGCCTGGTTTGGTTTATGGTGCCAATTCTTTCACAGGCCCTTTCCCATTCCAGATAAGAACAACCAAGCACCAAGAACTTACATCTGTAGAGGTGGCTCCAGACTGGAAGGAAGGCCATGTACAGTGCAATGTCTCCCACGGTGGGATAGGACTTGAAGATAGAAATGATGGCGAGCTGGACAAACATGAAGAACACGGGGTGTTCCCTGGGCAAGAAAACAAACAAGTGGCAAGAGAGGATGCAGCAGGGTCTCTGGAAAGTGGAAATGAACAGGAGCAAGGGCACAGGTGTGCTGTGGGAGGAGGCTGTGCCTCTCACAGCCCTGCTCCCTCCACACAAGGCTCCGAGTGCCCAGGGGGGTGGATGGAGCTGCCCTGCAGAGCAGCAGTGCCAGGACAGGCAGGTCTGCCCACTGCCCTCACACAGACCTGGGGCCTCTCTCCACACACACTTACACCACCAGTCACCTGCACTGCTCCTCCCCAGCTCTGTCCTAATCACCAAAAGCAATCAGCACTTCCCCTCTGAGGGTGATTTGGAGAAGCCCATAGATATCCTTCTGGTACCCCATGGTGTCTGCATCCATTTCACATGAGGGGAGAAACTCCCTGAGGATCCAGGGATGTTAATGGGTGTTTTTATCAGAAAGGTAACATGGTCAGTAGTGAGCTAGGAAAGTCCCCAAGTTTCCACTTTTCTCTGACAATAAAGAACCTGAAGTGCCAGCCAGAAGTTCTTCCTCTCTGACTACACTGGTTTAGGGGGGCAGGGAGCAGGCACCTCTACAGACTCAGTTTCTGCACTCTCTTTTGATGCTTGCAACACATGGTGGCACTTCAGAGCCCAAGTCTATTTAAGAGGAACACAGACTGAAACTATGGGAAATGAGGACAGACCCTGTTAAAAATCTTTTTCAGGCTTGTAGATCCAGACATCTCACTCTAGCCTTATGAGCTCCCACTGAACAACTTAAGAGTAAAAAAAGTAGCAGAGAAATACTCTCATACTTACTTTAGCTTTATTGCCAAGGGAATGGTGTAGAAGAAAACATTGATTTGAAACACACATACGAAGAAAAGACTAAAGTGTTCAAACATCTCTGCAAAGAAGTACCAGAAAAGGCCAATGTTGGGTGTCAGATCTGGAACAGAGAGGCTGAAATTGGAAAAGAAAAGTCCAGGTAAATTTTTAAATGGTTGTTTTTTCACTGCCCTGTTTCTGTTACATTAATTAATCATTTTATGCCACTGGAGAACCTAAATTGTGAATCTACAGAAACAAAACCAAAGGGGTGAGAAAACGTGGAGAGCAGGTGTAAATCCTGCTGATGAATCCTTCCTGAGGCTCCAGCAGGATTTAAACCATTCCCAAACAGACATCTCTCCAGACACAAAAACTTCACAGCTATGGTAGCTCAACAGTCAAATTCACTCCCAGTCAACTCAGTGGAAAAAATCTCCTGTCTTTAATTTTGGCTGTTACTTAATTAACAGCAGTTGGCTGCTCTCCTTCACATATTCTTTCTTTTCTTGCACTGCCAGTAAATCACAGATCCCACAATTCTTGGGTCAGGCACTGGGGCACCCATGTGTGATGGACAAGAAACAACATGGGTGGGGGGACAGACAGAAAACCACCAGTAAGAATCCTTCTACTTACATAAATCCATAAACAGATGGGATGAAATCCCAGGAGTTGAGGAGGAAGAAGGAGAGGCAGATGATCACCAGCAGGCTGCACAGGTACAGGGAGCCATACTGCAGGCTGTAGAGCCAGAAGCTTCTGCTTCTCAGTTTGATTGGTATGAACTGACGCTGAAAGGGAAAGAAGCCCCTCGTCAGGGGGAGAGCCACAAGAAAGCCTGAGTGTTCAGCACATCATTTTAAATCAGTGAAAGAAAGCACCAAACCCTGGCACTGTGGCACTGGAAGGAGCAGCTCTCAAGCACAATTTGCTCTGGCCAATGAGCTCATACACATTGCATGTATTTCCAGAACTGTGCTTGGACACACAGGAGCAAAGCTGGTCATTTGTGCTTGCACTCTGGGTATGATTTCCACACACCCCACCACAGCTACCCCTGCATCTGCCATGCCTGCAGTACTGCACTGGTGCCTGTCTCCTACTGCAGGAACCCACCCAGCTGGTGACTGAACCACCATCCCTTGGTGTCAGGTCTGCACCACACAGCCTGGCACTCCTGCTCTGCAGAACTCAGGGAAAGGGGACTTCCAGTGGGTTCCTGTGCACAAAGCAGCCCCTCTGAAAGCTGCCTCCTCAAAGACAACTGCAGCAGTCCTGCTACTGCCACATGTCCTTGTCACAAGTCACCCACAGGCCCTGCCACATAACATGACATGGGTATCTCAGGCCAACAGGTCTCCTGCATTTGTGCAGACAAACACACAAAGGGGCAAACACCTTTGGGAATCACTCAGAGTTCTGCAGCTCCAGGTGAGGGACGTGGCTTTTCCATTGGGTTCTGGGGCTTGCAGAGGCAGGATGTGTGCAGAGAGCTCATCCCAACTGCTGGGCACTCTGTGTAAGGCACCCTCTGTTTTCTCAGTCAGAGCATGTTCAGTGCCACTTGCTGGAACAATGTAAGCAAGTTTACCAACAATTTTTGGCAGGACAGATTGGAAAGCACTAGAGAAAAGTGATTTAGTTATGCACAAAGAATGCAGGAAAGTTCATCTACATTTAGATAAAAGGACACACACAGTGCCATGATTGCCTTTAGAAGTTGCAAATTAGGCAATCACATATCAAAGCACTTGTTACTTGT
>JAWMRB010000054.1:657623-673222 GCA_035584715.1 Xiphorhynchus erythropygius
TTTCTCACAGGGGGGGACCTTGGGGTGCAGGAGGGAGTGGAGCATTAGCCCTGTGGGCTGGGCCTTAGGGGGAGACTCGTTCCAGACTTGTGTAGGTGCCACCCCAGCACCTCCCCTGCTGTGGTGCTGTGCTTTGGAGACCATCCACAGGTCTGCCACAGGAGCCACGGTGGTCTGAGAGGACCAGGGAGGGTGGGAAGTGCCCTCCACCATCCTGGCACCGGTGTGCCCTCCTACCTGCACACCAGTATCCTCCTTCCTGCACACCAGTATCCTCCTACCTGCACACCAGTGTCCTCCTACCTGCACACCAGTATCCTCCTACCTGCACACCAGTATCCTCCTCCCTGCACACCAGTGTCCTCCTCCCTGCACACCAGTGTCCTCTCACCTACACACCAGTATCCTCCTCCCTGCACACCAGTATCCTCCTCCCTGCTCAGACCGCAGGTCAGGGCTGTGCTGGGTGAGATGGAAGGGAGGACAGACGGACAGACCCTGAGGGTCTCCTGCTCTGCCTCCCACCTCCCTGCACCTCTTGCTTTGCTGGTCCTTCCCAGGCAGCCCCAGGGCCGTGGTGGGTTTGATGGCCATGACAAGGATGCAGGTCCTGGCGATCTGGCCAGGAAGGACCAGTCTGGGCTGTGTGGGGTGTTTGGAGGAAGCTCTGAGGAGGGGCTGTCTCCCTCACAAACCTGTCTCTCCTGCTCCTCACCAGCCCTGACTCCTCGCCCAGCTGGATTGCTCAGGCCAGCCTTGCCCAGGTTTTGTCCTCAGGGTGCTCCCCAGCCCTGGCTCAGCTCCTGCACACCCAAAGGCAGGGAGGGTCTGCTGGACACGGCCCTTGCTGCCACATGAAGCCAGCACAGCCCTGGCCATGGGTGGGCATGGAGGGGACCCTGGCCCAGGCACTGCCCTGTTTGCTCCCCTCCACTGCCTCTTGACCCCAGGTCAGCAGGGCAGAGGGTGTTGCTGCCATCCGTGTACTGGTCACATTCATTCCCCTTCGTTCTGCTCCGTCTTTGTTTCTTCAGATTGCTGTCAGACAGAGGTGGCAATGGAAACACCTCCTCTGGCTTCCTGGTTATAAGTGCCACAGGAACAGCTGGAGTCCCTTTGCTTTGGAAAGGTCTTCCTAAAGAGGAGCATGTCCATGAGTGCTCCTCTCCAATGGCCATCTCTTGAACCAGCCCCACTGGTGCCATCCCCAGGGGTGGAGTGATCATGTTCTAGCTCCATCCCCTTTGCAGTGTTTGGAATGCTGAACTAGGAGCGTCTGAAGTACTTTATGGTAACTAAAATAATTGTTTCTATCCTGTCTGTTGCTTTTCCCCATCTCCCCCACCTCCCAAACTCTGTCTCCAGTGTCCAGCTTTACCTTCACAGCAGTTCAGTAAATGTCCCCTTGCACCACCCCCTGGGCACTGGGGCACAAGAGTGGGGCAATTGCAGCCACCTCTTGCATCACCCCCTCACGGCCACCAGTTGCAGAAGAGCAGGAAGGAAAAAGGGTTTTTATAATAGTCCAAGTTAAATGTACACACAAATTATCCAAGTGGGGCAAAACAGGGGTTTTAGGAAAAGCTTTAACCCATGTGTGTGATGGTTCTGAGGTGAACAGGTTTGTAGCCAGAAAAGCAGCAGTGCTCCTGGACATACTCCCTCTGCTGCTGCCCTGCTCCCATTGCTGTGGATGAGACCAGGGAAAAGGCTTATTGAAACAGAGTTTTATTCCTGGGAATATTGCCTGCCTGGGAAGGGATGCTGCAGAGCTGCCCACCCTGGGCACGTGGGCACAATCCCCCACCAGTGCTGCTGCCCGTGTGGCAGTGCAGGAGAGGAGTGGGGTGGGGAGAATCATTCCCAGTGCTGCCTGGCTTCAGCCCAGCTGGCTCTGGACACCCCTGGGCACCACACTCAGCTAGATGTGGGTCGTGGTGCCCTCAGCAAGGCAAAATCCAGCCCTGTAACTTTGAGGAGTGGATGGTGCACGGAGGAGGCTCTGCCTCTGGTCCCTCTGCCTGCCCAGGGCACCACTGTGGGCAGGTGGGCATTGCCATCCATGCCCTCTGGAGCCCTGTCAGCCCTGAGTCCCACAGAGTGCTGCTTCTCCTCAGTCCATCTCCATCCATAGTGGGTGATCCCTTCTATGGTGCCCTTCCCATCCATAGGGGGTGACCCCACTCCTGGGAGAGGAAGGGAAAACCTCTCAGGGGCCATGAGTCCTGGGGGTTACCAATGGCAGAAGTTCCCCCTCCTGGTCCTCCTCTCTGTTATGGGTTCTCCTCCACCAGCAGCCTGCCCTGCACACCTGTGGGCATTTCCCTGGCCTCACCTTCCAGTCCCTTCCTGGTCTCAGCTCGTGTTGTGGTTCCTTCCATGAAGGACAGGTGAGGACAGGAACGCCTGGCACTGTTTGTCACAGCTTATCTGCACCCTGCCATGACACTGTTTTTATGAAAGGAGTCACTCAGAAGGTCTGGGACATCAGGGAAGTTCTGGGCACAGGTGCTGGAGGTGTGGTTGTGACTCTGGTGTTGCAAAACCAGCTTCCTCAGGGGCTGAAACCCTGTGGCTGTGGCTGGAGGTCAGGAGGAGCTGATGGGAGCTGGGAGCAGGAATGCTGGGGAAGCACCTTGGCTCCTGAGGGCAGTGCTGGGGGTGACACCTCCTGCCATGCCCCGTGCCCCGTGCCCTGTGCCCCATGTTCTGAGCTGGCTGTGTCACACATGCCTGGCCAAGTGTGCCTTTGCCTAAAAATCCATGAATGGTGCTCCTGCCAGCACCAGGTGCTGGAGGCAGCTCTGTGCTCCAGGCATGGCTGTGTTCCCCAAGAGACCCCCCTGCCACAGGTGAGGCTGCCCCTTGGCATCCTGGATGTGCCCCCAGCAGCAGCAGGGGAGGGTGCCAGCCTGCCAGGGCTCACTCGAGCTGCAGGCAGTGAGCCATAAGAACTTCAAAGGATCCTGGGCCTTTTCCAAGGAAACTTTCCTATCTCATTTCAAAAAGATAGCAAGGCTTAGCCCTAGCAGACCCATTTGATCAGCCTCCTTCTGCCTTTGTTGGTCCTCATGCTCCGGGGAGGGGTTTTCAAATCCAGGAGCTGATAACCAAAAATGCAGAGCTGATGGATCCACTTTGGTGCTCACCCAGAGCTCTGGAGATCTCCTGGGGGAGCAGTGCTCCAGTGCCTGGGGACTGCATGGGCACAATTCCCTTCCCTCCCTCCTGCTGCCCACTGGTGCTCCCTCTGCTGCTCTGGACCATGCCTGTCCTCCCTGGAACGTGTGTACCTGGGTGCTTCAGTCACTCCTGCACCTCAGAAAAGCTTCTGCAGCAGGTCACCACATCACACAGGTCAGGGCAGAGGGAAGGGTTGGGCTTTTATAGGGCTGTAGAGTGCTGGAAAACTGGAAGTTCTCCCAGTGTGCTGTAAACAGAGCAGGATGACCTGCTGGATGAAAGGAGCCCTGCCTGTGCTTTCCCCTCTGGCTAAACCAACACCAAAGTCAGTTGTGAAGTTCTGTGTGATCTGAGTGATCTGGGGGCTGTGGGAGCCTGGCTGACCTCACCCCAAAGCCATCAGCTGTGCCTGTGCCATCCAAATGCCAGTGCAGATCTGCTGTGGGAGTCTCTCACCCAGGGGACACGTTCCTAGTGACACTGTGATCCTAATTCCTCTCCTGGCTCCGGGGGAGGGTGACACAGCCCTCCAGCAAGGTGCCAAGGTGTGCACAGTGGGGCTCTGCCTCTCACAGGGCTGGCCTTGCTGCCTCCTCCTCACCCTGGGGCACTGCAGGGATCAGAGCCTTGGCCCTTCACCCTCTGGGTGCCCAGAGATGTGGGGCTGTGCCCAGCTGAGGTGACAAGGGGCTGCTCCCAGCACGAGGTCCTTTAAACAGCCCCTCTGGCTGCAGGGACACTGAGCCCAGGCTGGCCCAGCTGCAGCTGCAGCCAAAACACTTTTGTCTATATTTAGTGCATTTTTCAGATAACCCTGGTTCTATTCTTGGGCCATGTGCTGACTTAGGGCCCCTTTCTGCTCTTGTGCTGAGCTGTATCACAGGTCAAAGCCCTTTCATTTTTGGGATACTCAGGTTCCCAAATGTTTGGAAGGCTATTGAGGAGAAGGCAGGCAAATAAGCTTTTTGGCCTCTTCCTTAATATCCAAAAAAATGTGGGAAAACTGTTTTTGAAGGCATTTGGAGCAGCTAAGCCTGGAAACCATGAAAGGCCTTTGTTAATTCTCCTTCCTTCCAACGAGACTTTCAGAGAAGCAGAAACCTGGGCTTCATGTGTGAGGGAATGGGAGAAGGTGCCAGGAGATCTTCTGCCCTGTGTGGGTTTGGAGGGTTTCATGTCCACAGCCATCGTGGAGAGAGCAGAGGGATCTCAGGGCGGTTTCAGTGATGGGTCCTTATAAGGCTGCTGTGTCTGGGGTCATGGACAGCCACCCTGCTGGTGGGACAGCTTGGCTGGCAGCACCAGGGTGCTTGCCAAGACCCCATGGAGATGCCTGAGAACAGGAACCTTCAAAGCAAGCCAGTGTTTTGCTCTTTTTAAGGTCAGCTCCCTGGAAGGTGCTGTGCTGGGGCAGGCCACCCACTGCTTGAGGAGCAAAGTGACAGGCACGCGTGTCCCCAGCATCCCTGTGCCAGCGGGACAGCTCTCCTTGCCTGCTGCTGGGATGGGGCAGGGCAGCGTGGTGACCCAAGTGCTGGGAGAGCTTCACCCCCTTGGGAGCTCACTGTGCTCTCCCTGTTCCATCGGAGCTCTCTGGTGTTTCCAACAGGCTCCTGAGGTCACAGGAGTGGGGACACCACGCTCTGCAGTGGGTCAGGCACAGCCAGGGCACTGCTCCTACAAGTCACACCAGATGAGTCCCACCACCAAGCCTTATCCAGGGAGGTATTGCCTGTATTGCTCCATCTCCCACCACACTCCACGCCTGATCTGTACCCAGGGCCCAGACGGTGTGACCCAGAGGCACGGGGTGACCAGGGATTGTTGTGTGTATTTTAGAACTCCTCTCTGTGTCAAAGGCCTTGGGATGGTGCCCAAAGAGCAGAGGGAAAACTTTCCCCTTGTCCTCTCCTCAAATTCGGAGTCCCATCTCCGATGTCACAGCTCTGGGGGAGGGTGACATGGCCCTTCAGCAAGGTGCCAGGGTACACACAGTGGGGCTCTGCCTCGGACCAGCCGTCTGGGGGAGGATTTTTGGAATGCCACAGAGCCCTTGAGGGCCTTCAGTGTGCTGTCACCAGCTCTGCAGTGTTTACCTCCACCCCAGCCCAGTGAGGTGAGGCTGCTGCGCCCAGCTGAGGTCAGCCCAGGGCTCGTGGGAGGGCAGAGCTGGTGTCCCCCCTCCTTTGGGGTGAGCTCAGTGCCAGCCTGCAGCCCCTGACCAGCACTGGCACCCAGCACTGGCACCCAGCACCCACCACAGCACGACCCCTCTCCCTGCCCCTGGGCTGGGCTGCCAGAGGGTGCCCTGCCAGCACAACCAGCACCTTGGCAGCACCTGGAGCAAACCTGGCCATTAATGCTGCCCACCCATGGCTGCTGACACGGGGGGGCTTGTCCTGAGGCTTTGAGGAGCCTGTGCATGGGGCACAGCCCTGTGTGAGGGACTCGCTGCTGGCCGTGCAGAAGGCAGTGGGGTTTGGTGCCTGTGGGAGGGGGCAGCAGGAGGAGAACGGGAGCCAGGATGGGACCAGGACCCTGCTGGCCCTGAATGTGCTTCACTTGTCCTGACTCCTGTGGGACCTGAAGCCCAGTGTCTACCAGCTCATCTCCAGTCGAGCACAGATTCCTGGTGTTGGGGTAGGAGGTTCTCCAGGATGGCCCCAGTGTGGCTGTGCCCTGTGGTGCTGCCTCCCCAGTCCCGTTTACGGGGCCGTGGCTCAGCCCAAGGGAATAACCAGGAACCCTGACCATCCCCTGGAGTCTGGCCATTCACAGCCAGGTTCCAGTCCCTCTCCAGAGGCCTGTCCCATACCTGGCTGCCTCAAACCCTGGTCCCACATTTTACACTGTGCTTCTTCTCCAACCAGGGCCACGTCTGTGGTGCATCCAGATACACAATGCAACTAGTGCTGCCCCCAAGCAGGGTTGCTGGTCTGACTGGAAATAGCCCAAAGCTAATTTTAACCTCAAAGGTGCTGCATTCTTCAGGTCGTGGTGGTGGGGAGGACACGGAGGGGTGTGCTAGGGACATGCCATGTGCAGGGACGTGCACACATGGGCATCCACACACCCCCAGGAGCTCGGGGGAGGCACCCTGGGCATGGGCACAGGGGATCTGTTCCCATCGTCTCAGCACAAAACCAGACTGTGGATTAAGAGGAGACTTTGGTGTTCCTTTCCTCCCCTCAATATAGCGAAACCTCCACAGGGCAGGACATTTATAGCTGCCCTCCCTTAGCAGGAGCTCTCTTGGGTTTCACTGCAGGGTGACACCTGGGAGCAGGCTCTGATGCTGCTGGAGCTTAGAGGAGGCTGCAGAGTCCTCCTGCCCAGCCCCTGCAGCCTGGGGCTGAACTGGGCACAGTGGGGGCCACAGTGGTGGTGCCAGGCACCTGCAGCACCCACCCTGTGCTCCTCAAAGCCACCCCATTTCTCTGTGAGCAGCAGGCAGGGGAGGGCTCTGGGTTTGGCACCACACTGCTGTCCTATGAGACTCCAAAGACTTTGCCTGTTGCTATCATTGCCCTTATCGACCATGGGAGCTCAAAAAGGAAGAAGGTGCCTTTGGAGACATGCCATGTGGAAACTGGTGAACTTTCTTCAGGCTCTCCATCAGCTCCCCAGGTTCCTCAGCTCCATTTTTCACACCTGGCTTTACAACCTTGCTTCAAGAAGGCGATAAAGAGCTGCTCAACAAGGTCCCAAGTACAAGGGTCTCTCCAAGGAGAGACTCTGAGCCAAAGTATCAAACAGGCAGGGGGATCCCAGTGGGGCAGGAACACTCCCAGCATCATGGACCAGGGGAGGACTTGGGGAAAGCTGGAGGCAGCCAGTCCCTGTTCCCTCGGGAGAGCCAGCCCAGCCAGGGCTTGGGGCTGCAGCAGCAGGGAGGTCCCTGCTCCCTCTGGGCCAGCTGCAGAGCACAGGTCCCTGCCCGGCTGCCTCTGCCCCCAGACAGGAGGAGCTGGGGGGCTCAGACACTGGGATGGGAGCTGGACTCTCCCCTGGCCAGCACCTTTGTAGTGTGAGGACACAAGAACAGTCAAGGTGAATCATCGCAAGGACAACCATCAGTCCAGCTGAGACACTGTCTGGAACAGACCCTCCAAGGCTGAGGGTCACACTGAGTGCTGGATAAACCTGTCCTTGTAGGATCCCAAGGATCCTACTCCAGCATGAACAACTCAGATTGGCGAGAACTCATAAGGAAAGGGAAAGTGGAGCAGAGCTGGTGCTGATGACCTGCCAGGGTAGCTGAGCACGGCATGGTGATCCCAAGGATGCTCCCACCAGCTACTGCCAGCACAAGACTTCTGGCCCCTTCCTGGGATGCTCTGGGGAGCCCTGTCCCTCCACAATGGGACAAAACCAAACTGGGGGACAGAGAATTCCTTGGCAGAGGGTGATGGGTTCGCTTTCCCCCACTTTACTCAGATCTTCTGGGATGAAGATGCTCGTGGTGAGGCTTTGATGGGAGCCTGGGCACTCCACACCAGAAGTGGGCCATGTCACCACGTTGCCATGTCAGGACGGTGGTGGCTGGCAGTGGTGTCCCCTGCTGCCAGGGAAGGTGTGGGGTGGCCCTGGATGGTGAGGCACAAGGACCAAAGGGAAGGGGCAGGTCTGGATGGCACCAGGAGAACCAGTCCACCTGGAACACCCTGACCTGACCACTCTGACAAGCCTTAGCTGAGCAATCAACACTGGGCAGCCAAGGACGAGTGATTTTCTCCCCTGTGATTTTCCCATCCCCTGAAATGGAAGACCCAGCTTTCATTTTGTGTGTTTATAGTTGTCCTGGCTTGAATTTCAGTGTAGGAAGCTCCTGCCTCTGTTCTAGGAAGGGATTTAAAATAAATGGATGCAAATATATGGGACTGTGAGCAGCTGAAGACGAGGATGAAGTCCTGCATGGCCACTGCTGCCTCGTGCCTCAGCCCAGGCAGGCTCAGGGTTCAGGGTGTGCACTCCTGGGGCTCCAGCTGGAGCAGGAGCAGGTCCATACTGAACTCTGGGAGGCCTGGCCAGTGATCAAGTGGCTGCTCTTTTATTCAGCTTCAACCCAGCCTCATTTTCCACCCTTGCTGAGCCTTCCCAGCCTGGGTGGATCCTGGGGCTCAGAGTTGCTCTCCAGCAGGGTTGACTGCCAAGGCCTCATCTTGCACAAGACAAATAAGTAGCAGGAGTCAAAAAAGACAGGAACTCTCTCGTGTGGGAGGTGGCAGTTTCTGGGTTGTTGATTCACCCATCCCAGACACACCTGAGCCCATGGCTGGACCTGCCCTGAGACAGGGTGGGACTTCTGCTGGCCTGGGGTCTGCTGTGGCAGGATTTAACCTTCACCTCAGAGAGGCTCTAAATGTTGATTCAGATGCTTATCCTACTTTTGGGACATGTGGAGGTGAGGGTAGTTTGGGAACACTCTTGAATAAAGTACCATTGACTTGGCAGAGCAGTGGCCACCTCAGGGCACCTGTGTGTGGGGAGAAGAGCCAGAGATGTGTGATCCAAACCCTGGGAAATCCAACTGCCCTGGTTATACACTCTGCCAGTCCTGTCCTCACTGAAGCCCTCAGCTTCAGCCCCTTCAGTCTGGGGGGACTCCACAGTCCTGAGGCTCCCCAGGGGCTCCGGGGTCCCTGTCCAGTCTGGCTGGTCAGTGGGACCACAGGGAGAGCAGGCTTTGAGCTGGGGGCCATTCCTTGTCTCCACACCATGATGTGCCCTCTGGGATGCAGAGCCACCCCTGACGTGAGGAAGAACACCCCACAACCAGGCAGTTGTAGAGAAGGTACGTTTATTCAGCGCTGGGTGCATGGGGGATTGGCCCACCAAAGCCATGCACACCTCTCTGTGCTCACAGGCTTGCTTAAATGCAGGTACAACATGCATATTCACCATTTCTTTATACATATGCATTATTTGCCTAGAAAAGGTAGGCTTATACTATTCAATTCTGAGAAGTAATTTTTATTTTCTCCACCCCACGCTCCTCCCATCTGAGTTTGAGCACTGGTTTCCATTTTTCCTGGGCCAGGGTCTTTGGGGGTCTTGGGGATGAAGATCGTGGGTCTTCTTCACTGTGTCCTTTTCAACTTGGCTCAAAAAGTAACTTAAGCCAGTTTTGTTGGCAACTTGAACCGGTCTAATTAGCAAACTTCTATAATTATCTTATTTTTTTTGACGTACTTCTTGATTTATCTTAGTTCCATATGGTGTCCAGTCTATTTTGGAAACCTCAAGGCCAGGTACTGAGAGCACTCCCTGTTTCTCATAACATATTCCATTTTCTTCTCTCTTTGTCGCCATTTATGGCCTCAACTATGCAGTCTTTTCAGTGTTAGCTCCCTTAGTATTGGTAACTTCTATGTAGTGTTAGTACCTTGTTAATACCCCCTATCACCCCCTAGAGCTCACATTTCTCTCTGTGGAGAACAACTTCTGCATGTAGAACACCCTCCCCATGGAGAGCACACTACAGTGTGGAGCATAACCCGCCCCCATGGGGAGCACCCCACTACTGTGGGGGACACCCCACCTCTATGAAGGACACCCCACCCCTATGGCTTGTGGCCTGAGCCCTTTTGGGGCGAGGCTGGGGGAGGCTGGGAAGGCACTGGTGCTGCTGGGCCCAGGGACACAGCCCGTGTGAGAAGGGCAAGCCCTGTGGGGTGTGGAGGCTGCTCAGGTCAGGAATCAGGAAGGATCAGCCACCCCCTGGCAGGGGAGGGTCCCAGGGCAGCAGGGTGGACAGGCTCCTTCTCTCAGCATGGTGTTGGAGGTGGCACCTGGGCATCAGTCACATTTGAGGGGACCCATCACAAGGCACTGCCAAGGATGAGATGCTCATGGGGCAGCAGGTGGGTACCCCCTCCATCCTCTGCAGGGCAGGCAGGGGCAGTGCAGAAATCTGCCCTTCCCTCCCGTGCCAGCTGCCTGCTCCCACTGCTGGGCTCTGGTGGAGGTGCCAGGGGGTGGTGGCAGTGGCAAGGGGTGACAGGGTGCCACCCTGTCCAGCCCCACCCCATCCTCACCGCACAGGCTGCTGCACCCTGGCCGGCAAGGTTGCTCCATGCTGACACACACCCCAAAATCGCCTTGGGTCAAATTACTGGGCTCATCTCACCAGCTGCTATTTCCTTCTGTCCCCAAGCCAAACAGGGAGCTTGTGGAAAACAAGGAGGTGTCAGCGCAGGGCGCTCTGAGTCAGAGCCCTGCCGGGCTGGGGTCAGGGGCTGTGACAGGGGGTCTGCAGTGTCCCCAGCTGAGGGACCCCCTGCCCTGGGGTCAGGGGCTGTGGCAGGGGGTCTGCAGTGTCCCCAGCTGAGGGACCCCCTGCCCGGCCCCACTGCTGTGGGAGGCAGCAGATCTCTGCCCTGGTCACTGCCCCCCATGTCTGGGCAGCCGTCCCAGCCGGACACCTGGCCCTCAGCCCGTCTGCAGCCCTGTTTTCCAGAGATGTTTTGGTGTCTCATGGCAGAAAGCTGCTGGTGACCCAAATACTAAATATAGAACCAAGGCCATTTTTTATGCAACAAACGCAAACCCTCCATCCCACGTTCATCTTTGGGAAATAGGTCTTTTTGTCAGAGAAGTGTAAATAAAACACCCAGATTTCTTTGCAGTGAGGTCACCTCCTGGCTGTGGTCATTCCTGAGCGCTCTCACAGTTATTTGCTCTAGGTAAACTCCTCCGTGCTCCTTCACTGCTGGAAAGCCACACTCAGAGCCTCTGGCAAATCTCAGGCTCCTCATGTGATGGACCACCCCCAGCTCAGGTGATGGGCAATTCCTCTGGGATGAAGGTGCAGAATGAATCCTTCCCCCTGCCCACTCCCAGGACAGAGAACCTGGGCACCCTGCTTCTCCCCCACAGCCTTGGGTGTTATGGGGGTTATGGGCATCTCTGGGCAGCACAAGAAGGTTTCCTGGGGCTGGAGGGTTGTGGTTTGCCCATAGGTGTGATCAGTGCTCAGCATCCATCCCCTCTACCCCTGCCTCAAGCTCCTGGCTCTCGTCCAGCCCCTGCAGGACAGAGCAGCTCCTGCCCACTGCAGAGCACATCCCTGTCCCCACCTCACAGGTGTCCCCAAAGGAGGAACTGTCCCCAGCCTTGAAATAACCACAGGTTCCCTGAGTGCCCAAGGGGCCTCACAGCTTTTCCCAAGAGTGGTGTAGCAAAAGTCTTTGTGCCCACGGGGGGCTGGGAGCCAAAGCTGGCAGGAGGAGGCTGCAAATCCCAGTGCTGGGAGCAGTGGGGTCCCGGGCACCAGGCAGCAAGTGACCAGAGATGGAAACAACCCCAATTCACCAAGCACCTGAGCCACACCACACCCACACAGCCCTGGCTCCTGCAGGGACTGAACTGAACTGCTCACCGGGGTGCATGTCTGGCTGGGCATGGCTGTGTCTCCCCACCAGCATCCCTTTCACCCCAGCAGAGAGGAGAAGGGCAGAGGGAAGAGACACTGCTGTGGAGTCCTGTGGACCTGGGATGGAGCCCTGGAGGGGCAAGGCAGTGGGGGAGAGGTGATGCTGGTCCTAGGCCAGATGGACCTTCTTCTGGCCACCAAACCCCAGCAAGACTCTACTGAGGGTTCTCAGGCTCTGGTATTTTTTTCCGGTTTAAGTAAGGTGCACACATCGTGTGCCCAGTGCCACCACTCAAGGGGCCAGAGCTGCTCCCAAGGAGAGCAATGAGGATTTTTAATTATGTGAAACAGATTATGTTGCCTTTTTTTGATCTAGGACACAACAAAGCAACCTCAGGCAGGAGCTCCTAGGCAAATCCATTCCAAGGAACAAACAGCATGAAAACAGCCACCTGAGGATCTGAAGTGGAGATGTGGGTGATTGGTGGCACCTCCCATTCTACTTCACTGGGGCTGGGTCAAGGTCAGGGTTTCTGGGCACATCCCTGGGCTTGGAGTGGGTGCCACGAGGGCTTGTGGTGGGATGGGGGTGGCTGGGACAGGGAAGAAGAATGAGCATTTTCTGCTCCTTCATTTCCCTCTTCTCTGCTGTTTATCACAGGACGTGTGTTTAAAGACTGTCTCTGTACACTGCACAAATACTCCTTCGTTACCTGCTCTTCCCAGCCCCAGCTCACAAGCACACAGCTCCCAGTGTGGCAGCAAGCCCTGTGGCTCACACCTGGGAGCCCTGGGAACTGCTGACCCACAGCCCCAGGACATCCAGGGCCACAGCTGGGAAATGCTTCTTAGGGTACTCAGCACTTACCTGGTGACTCCAGCATCACCAGGAGGAGTGGCTGGGGCAGAGCTCCCCGGGCTTGGGAAAACCCGTGCCAGGGATGCCAGGAGCAGCAGGGTCACCCTGGGGACCTGCAGGCAAACCTGGGGCTGGAGGGTTACCCTGGGACCCCCTTCTCAGTCAATCCCAAATATTGGAGATGTGTTTTTGGAGGGCTTTGCACAGATCTGGTCATACTATTATTTCCTCATCTCTTACTTTTTTAGAAGTTTTGGGTAGCTGGACACAGCATAATTTTTTTAAAGATCTGGTCATAGTATTATTTCCTGATCTCTTACTTTTTTAGAAGTTTGGAGTAGCTGGACACAGCACAATTTTTTTAATAAAGACAGGTAAATGGGGATTGGAACTATGTGACCTTTAAGGTCCCTTCCAACCCAAACCATTCTATAATGAGTGTCCTGGCTGCTTTGCATGCCATTTGTTGGGTGAAATGAAGCATGTGTGTTCCATGCCAGCTCTGCACCTTGTCTGGACCTATCAGCACTGCTTCCCAAAAACTCCTGGGGGAAGCAGAAGCCAACGTGATCCCCTTCTTATTTTCAACAATCCCCCAAATCCAGAGTGCTGCCAGTTACACACCTGAGCAGCAGAGCCCGAGGCACCTGCTGGGGGAGACTCATGCTGGGACACCCAGGGCTCCAGGTAAGTGCCCATTCCTTACCTGGGGGCAGGTGAGGTGCAGTCAGCTGCCTGCTCGCCCTCTCCAGGCCCTGCCAGCTCAGCTCACCACAGCCCCATGGCCAGGGCCACCCACGAGTCACAGCCAGCTCATGTCCTATTCCCTGCATTCCACCCCAGGATGCCACAGAGAAGTTACTGTGGTTTCCTTTCCCTTACTCAGTGTCAGCAGACACTGCTGTCTCTGGTGACTGAGGAGTGGTCCCTCCAACCCCACAGGCTGTCCTGGTGACCCCAGGCAGAAGGGGTGATGTGAACCTGGCTCAGTGTGGCACCCCGGGCACCACAGCCTCGCAGGCACACGAGGGCTGGGCCACCACAGCTTCCTGCCCACTGTGCCCTGCACTGGCAAGATTAAAGTCACTTCCCAGAGCCTCAGAGCTGTCACCCAGCACTGGAGCCCCCCAGCTGGACCCAGCAGGGACTGGCAGGCTCTGCTGCTGGTCCCAGGCTGGTGAGAGCTCACTCCTCTGCTGTGCCACGCGTGCAGCACCTTCCCCCAGCAATAAATCATGATGCCCTGGGAGGGGGCTGCCCCCTCCTTTTTGCAGTGAAACACCAGGGCAGGGTGCAGCAGAGCCTGGGGCATTTCCCATCCCATTAAACCACCCCTTTAGGGCACATGCCACCACAAATGGGGCAATTTACCCTGGGGCATGTTTCACCCTGCTGCATTTATTTATATCCACTGCTCTACCCCAGTGGGATTAAAGGTTAATTTCTTCACTCGTGCTGCAGCCAGCAGGAGCCCTGTTGTAATCCCTGTGTGAAACCAGGACTAGGAAAAGCAGCAAACCGAACCCCCATGGGCAGCAGGAGCTGTTTGCTTCAGGCAGGGGGGCAGGTGTGGCTCTGCTCTAACTTCTGGGTCCTCCTGCAGGTGCTCCCCCCATGCCCAGTGGTGCTGGGCACCTCCAGCTCCTTGTGGCATTAACTGACCCTGCCGTGGCCAGCTCAAAGTGCCCTCTGTGGACATCCCAAATCTTCTGCTTAGACCTGTTTCAAGTCTCATGGAGTTCTGCTCTGCTCCCAGCAAGGTGGGGTAGGAGCTCTGAGAGGTGGTGGCTCTCCTCCCGAAATGGTTTACACTCGTCTGCGAGATCCTTCAATTACAGAAGGCTAAATGTTATTTAATTTGTGACCTCGGGTTGAATAAGACACAATTAAATTCTGCCTCTTGTGAATTTGCAGTGGGGAATTCTCACCTGTGACGCCAGATGAGTCCTAAGAGTTCCAGGCGTGACTCAGACACTCAAACTGCTCCAATAATGACTGTTTTAATAAATATTCTGTCTTTATACGGACAATTTCCTGCCGTGTGACAAGGCTGGCACAGTGTCAGACCAAACCTTGGTTCCTGAGCACAACGGCACACCTGGTGCTGCCGAGCCTCCTGTGACACGGCTGGGATGCTCCGGGGGTCCCGGCCCTTCTCCCCATCCCCGACCCTCGGGGGTCCCGGCCCTTCTCCCCATCCCCGACCCCCGGGGGTCCCGGCCCTTCTCGGGGGTCCCGGCCCTTCTCCCCATCCCCGACCCTCGGGGGTCCCGGCCCTTCTCGGGGGTCCCGGCCCTTCTCCCCATCCCCGACCCCCGGGGGTCCCGGCCCGTGTCCCCCCCCCCAGTCCCTCCGTGTCCCCCGGCCCCGCCCCCGGGACTAACCCCGCCCCGGGGCTGGCCCCGCCCCCTGCCCCGCCCTCCGGCCGCGCCTCCCCATTGGCTGCGGGCGCGGGCGGGCGGGGCCGCTTTGTGACGTCACGATCAGCTGTCGGAAGGTGCCGATTTGTGCGGGGGAGCGGCGGGTGCGGCACAGACCGGACCGGATCGGATCGGATCGGATCGGATCGGATCGGATCGGATCGGAGCAGAGCAGATCGGGGGGCACAGATCGGACCGGACCGGATCGGATCGGACCGGACCGGACCGGACCGGACCGGACCGGGGGTCACAGACCGGATCGGGGGACACAGACCGGACCGGATCAGGGGACTCGGAACAACCGGCACAGACCGCACCGGATCGGATCGGACCGGGGCGACACAGACCGGACCGGGGTGTTCGGAACAACCGGCACAGACCCCCACAGACCGGACCGGATCGGACCGCGGGGCACAGACCGGACCGGACCGGGGCTCGGAACAAGCACCACAACCAACCGGGGCTGTTCGGAGCAGAACAACAGCCCGGACCGGGGGCTCGGCACAGCCCGGGGACCCGCTCGGCACAACCAGCACCCCCGGCCGGGGGCTCCGCACCGGCCCCGGCCCCGGCCCCGGCCCTGGGCCCGGCCCTCCCTCAGCGCAGCCCGCCCGGTGAGTGCCGGGGCCGGGGCCGGGGTTGGGGTCAGGTTTGAGGTCGGTGTTGGGGTCGGGGTCGGGGCCGGGGTCGGGGTCGCGGCTCGGCGGGCACGGCGGCCTGGGGGGTGTCGCCGTGTCCCCCCCGTGTCCCCCCCGTGTCCCCC
>JAWMRB010000054.1:686003-697022 GCA_035584715.1 Xiphorhynchus erythropygius
AGCCCCTCCGGCTCCCAGCACCCGCTCCCTCCCTGCACCCATCCTGCACTGGACAGCACCCTTGCACCCCCTGCACCCCCCTGCATGTCTCCTGCCTCCCTCCTGCACCCCAGGACCATCCTGTACCCCCCTGCACCCCGTCCAGTCACCCACCCCTGCACCCCGGCGCCCCCCGGCCCCTCGGCGCCCCCGGCCCCGCTCCCACCCTGCTTGATGGACGAGAGTTGGTTTGTCACCCCTCCCCCCTGTTTTACTGCAGAGGAGCCGGGCCCCGACGGCGTGGGCAGCAGCCCCATGGAGGACCTGCTCATCGAGCACCCCAGCATGTCCGTGTATGTCACCAGCACCCTCGAGGGAGACGCGGACGGCCCCGAGGACGATCCTGCCGGGTGAGTGCGCTGATGGGGGGCTGGCAGCCACACCGCGCTCTGGGGTCAGTCCTGGCATCCCAAATCCCCCCGTACACCCGGGAGCATTTCACTCAGACTGTCCCTGGACGGAGGGGAGCAGTGGGGGACAGCAGTGTCCCCATGCCCCATCTCAGGGGAGTACCCAGCACACCTGGCAGGGTTCCCCAGCTGACACGGGGCAGGGCTGGGATTCCCCGTGTCCCAAAATCCTCCGCTGAGGAGGTCTCAGCAGCACGTTTGGATGGCCATGGGTGCAGGATCATGAGCTTGGCACCTCTGCTGTGCCCCAAGCAGGGTATCCTGGCATGGCCGTGCCCGTGCAGCCTGTCACCCCATCATCCATCCAGGGGTGTTTGCCAGGCTGAGCTTATCCCGGGGTTTTCTATAGGTACGGCAAAGAAAAGCAAACCCAACAGGACAGGGTGGCCTTTGGGCACAGTGGCCCCCTGAAGACCCATGGCTCATTCAGGAAGAGGGTGCTGAAACCCCCCCAGTACCCCTCCTGGCCCCATACTGGCCCAGCACAGGGGTATCCCCCAGCTGTGGGGGAGTGTGACACCACCAGCTTCTTGCCCCAAACTTGTGCTTAGCACGAGGGGGTAAATTAAACAGAAATTCCCCAAATGGCCCTGGTACCTGCTGCTCTTCCAGGCCTGTGGGCTGGAACCCTCCCCATGCATTCCTGAGGCCACAGCCTGGGACTCTCTCCTTCCCCCAGGGCTGTTCTCCACTGCCCAGTAACCCGGGGAAAACCTGTGCCATGGGGTCCCTGCTGCCCCCCGGGCCCAGCCCTCCAGTGGGGCAGGGGAGGAGTAAGAATTGGGGGTACACTTTGTCCTGGTCTAGGAGATACCATTCCTGTCAGGGGATGCTGTTCTTTACTGGGGAACACCATTCTCTGGTTATGGGACACTGGCCCAGGCTGGGGGACACTGCTCCTGGCTAGTGGACATTATTCCTCCAGGACTTCTCTTTCCAGTCTCCTTGAGGGCCACAGCCTGATCTCCAGAGCTTCAGGGGCTCCTCTGTGCTGGAGGGGACAGAGAAGGGCCAAAGGGTACTCGAGACTAGCCAGGGGGACGAAAGGGGTCACAGTGGGGTGGAGGCAGACTGGGCTCAAGGGGCTGAGGCATGGTGGGGGCCTGTGGGAATACCCCATTCCTGGCGGCGTCTGGATCTGTCCGGGGGTCCCAGAGCCGGCCTGTGCCGGGGCAGGAGGGCGCCCGGCCCATCCCCGGGCACAGCAGTGGGGTCGGTGAGCCTGGTGCTGGCGCTGCCGGGGCAGGGGGGCACTTGGCCCGTGCCAGGGCACAGCAGTGGGGTCGGTGAGCCCGGTGCAGGTGCTGCCGGGGCAGGGGGGCAGTGCCGGCGCCGCTGATGCCCCTCTCTCCGCAGGGAGGTGCCGGAGCCGCGGCCGGAGCGGCACGTGGCGCCGCATGGCCGGTCGCTGGCGGCGAAGGCGGCCGCTCTGGACAAGGTGGGAGCGGCGCAGCGGGCGCAGCGGGCCCGGCAGCTGGCGGAGCGGCACCGGCTGGGCCAGAAGGCGCTGCAGCGGCAGAACCGCGCCCGGCAGCGCCCGCCGCGCCGCGCCAAGCAGCTCCCCGGGGCCTTCGTGCACCAGCCCTGCCAGCGCCACTGCAACTACTGACCTCGCCGCCCCCTGCCCGGGGGCCTCGCCCCCCGCCCCACCGGCCCCTGGCAGCGCCGGCCCCACGGACACCGGGCACACCGGGCACACCGGCTGCGGTGCCGCTCCACACCCACCCACGCTCCTCATCGCCCTCCCACGCCCTCACTGCTCTCCTCACCCCTCGCCCCCGATGCCAGGGGGGCAGCAGCCCCCGGAGCCACCCGGATCCCCCCACCCTCGCAGCCTCGCCAGCCTTCAGACAGGAGATCGGTATTCCCGCTGGAATCACCCGTTCCCGAATCCACGGCGAAGCCTGTTTGTCCTGACGCGCCTGTGACAGCAGTGCCTTTCCTCACGACGTCGTGACTTCATGTGCAGCCAGGCTGGGATGTCATGGAGACACCGAGCAGAAGTGAGAAGAGCAACGAAGCCACAAGATTTGGCATTTTTTGGAAAATCTCATCAGTGACACTAAATAATGCTTCCTCCCTGCAAAACCAGCAAATACTTCCCTTCCTCCTTGATTTCTTAGTTACATTTTTCCCCCACTGCCAGTCCCAAAGCGGCTTGTGGTGGAAAGTGCTGGTGGAACCTCCGTGGCCGGGTCAGCCAGATGGCTCCTGATGCCTCATGGTGTTTTTTTTTAAACCAACCTTAAAAGCAATCTCAGGAATCAAAGCACCATCCCAGCGCTGCGCCAGAGCCCTTGGCCACCGTGCCAAGGGGGGAGCCCAGCCTGGGGCCAGTGGTGGCATCAGCAGTGGCTGGTGGGGCCACCTGCACCAGCCCCTTCCTCCTGGAGCCACTTGCCTGCCCCAGCCACACCCGTGTCCCAACACATCCGCCTGTACATGTGTGTGTATATATTTCCCTCTCTACCTTTATCCTTGGAAGAGGCACTGCTAAGCCAAGGAGCTGCCTGCTGTCAGTCCCTGGGAGGGGAGTGGAGGCAGGGATCTGCACAGCATCCCTGAGCTGGCAAGAGCACGTCGATGGTGGTGGGGAAGAGATGCTGAAGAGGAGGTTGGAGGGAAGAGGCTGAAGTCAGGACAAAGATGGATCTGAGAGTGGCTGCAAAGGGTCAGGATTGCTGTAACAGGAGCTGTAACGGGTGCCTCTTCTTTCCCCACTAAAAATTGCATCGTTTCCTATGAAGGGCCAAATTCCCTCGTAGGCAATGTTGATTTTTAATGCAAATCCCTCCTCTCCCTGTGACAGACTCATTCTGCCGTTGGAAGAACATGGTCTAGACTTTTCACTGGCTCCAGCACCAGCTGTGATGGCTCCAAACCCAGCAGAAATTTGCTGCTCTCCCCAAGCTCCCTCCCTTTAGGGACTGGTTTTGCAACCCATGCCCTGGGAAAGTGTCCTGCTCGTGGCTGTTTCACAGCCTGAATTCCTACCCTCTGGAACAAGAAAGCCTCACAGCCCCCCTCCCCACCAAAATTCTTCACAGGAGTTTCTTCCATTCACCATGTTACATCCCCTGAACGGGACCTCAGCTGAGAGAATTGTGGTGAGCCCATCCTCAGACAGCTAGTATTTTTTAATTCTTTTAATGAGATTAAAAACAAACTAAACTTTCTTAGGAGCAACAGCAGGATCCAGGTGCTGCTGCTCACCTGCAGCATTTCTTCTTCCCTCCAATGACACAGCATTCCCAAAGGCACCGAGCCGGGGAACTCGGCCTCGTCCTGCCCTCCTTGGGCCTCACTGCAACCTCCGTCCCTCGCCGAGCCTGAGGCCACACTGGAGGTCACCCTGGCCCATCCCTGGTGTCTTCTGGGCACAGAGACTGACTTCAGGGGAACGTTTCCCTCCTTTGGCCTCCTGGGTTTCCCACTAAATGCCTTTCTTTTCCCCCTGAAGTGTTGCCTGGTGTGCACCGGGAGCAGGGCATTGCAGGGACGCTGGCACTGGTGGCTGTGGTGACAACCAGGGGCAGAGCCCGAGCTCCAGAGGTCCCATGAGGTGCTGCCTTCCCCATCCCCCTCTCCCCGTGTTGCTGGCTGATCCGCTCTGTGCCCACGGGGCAGCACCATTAGAGGAAGCATTTTCTCTCCAGCCCAAATACACACCAAGAAATGGAGAAGCCAAGCAGCATCCTGCCCCTCACAGCCTGTTCTCTGCTGCAACTGCTGTGCATCCAAGTTGCCACCAGTCCCTCCAGAGCACTCCAGAAATCAGAAGCTGCCCCTCCACAGCTCCCAGAGGAATGGGCTGGGGGGGTCCTGCCATGTTCACCTGTGAGGTTCTCCCATGCCCACCTGTGTGCTTGGAAATGGTACCCCGGGAGAAATCCCTCACTGAAACCCTCCTCTGTGTCCTGTTCATCTGTTGGGAGCCAGAGTCCCTCGGTCATGTTCCTGAGGGCCCAGCTGTGGCACTGACACTGGCACCCAGGCCCCAGCTCCCAGCCCCCAGCACCCTTTTCCAACGGGTAATGCTGGTTTTCAGGAGCAAACTGTTCTTCTTCTTTCTGTGCCAGTGTGAGATGTCTTTCCTCACACTATGCCCAGCCAGCACAGGACATGAAGCAGAACTATTATCACACTTCATATCCAGAGTATGTTTATAAAGGATTAATAAATTATTAGTAATGTTTTTGTGAAGAGGTTAAACCAGACTCTGAGCAGGTCAGCAGAGTGCACGTCCCACAGTCAATCTGTGCTCCTGTGACCTCCCTCTGCTCTTTGCACACTTGCTGTGGATTGACACCCAACACTCACCTGCCAACCCCTGCAAGGTGCCTGTCACCTCCCAGTGTGACTGTCACCTCCCAGTGTGACCCATCCTCCCTGTGCTGGGGCAAAGGGGTGTTCGACCTGTGCTTTGCCTGCTCCTGCCCAGCAGGCAGCACAAGGCCTGGCCTCATCCCAAACCTCCTTCCCATTGCTGCCAGAGGAAGAAAATTCCTTTTCATTGAGGTTATTTGTCTTCTCAAATCTTAAAACAAATGAAAGGTGCTCAAAAACTGCAAACTTGGATGTGTGTGCACCTGTGTGTGTAGAGATCTCACAGCCTGGTGTGAGTGTTTGGAGATTGTTTCAGGGTGTGGGATTGAGGTTTTTAGGGGTTTTTTGGTTGGTTTTTTTTTTTTGCAGCCAGTGTTTGTGCCGAGCTGTGTGATGCTCCTGATGGGAAGGTGCTCATGGGGAGCCCTTGAGCTGGTCCTGCTGGGAGAGCTGGGATGAATTTCACTTCCTTTTCTTTATGTGCTTAGGGGGAAACTACAGCATGGACTCAGGGACAAACTGATCTGCTGGCCTCTTAACAAATGTCTTCTCTCCAGGCTTCTCTGCTAGGCTGTGGGGTTGGGTTCAGTCTGTGAGGGATGCTGCAGGGATGGGCCCTGTGGCTGCCTGTGGTGGTGAGAGCCTGCCCAGGCTGTGCTGCAGGAGCTGCAGGGTTTGGTGCTCTGACATTCCAGAGTGGGAAAGAATCTGTGGCCACTAGTCATGGGACCATTCCTGGCAGCAGCCCCTCTTAGTTTGTTCATGTCCTGAAAATTCACCTTGCAGCTGCTAGAATGGGGCTGAACCCTTTTAGGACTTGCTTGTGAACACCCAGGTGCAGATTTTCAGCACTGAGCCTGGGGAGTTGGGAAGGGCAGCAGATCTGTGTGTTCTGGCCTGACTCCTACAACATCACAGGAGACAGCCAGGATGGGAGAAGCCTTTGGGATGGTCACCTGGAGAAATAGTGAGGGAGGTGACAGGCAGATTTGCAGGAAGAAATGTTTGTATTTCTTGCAATGAAAGCGTAAAAAAGGGAAGAATTCCTGGTGGGGTGACCTGGGCAGATCCCTGTTCAGTAAATGCAGCTTTGCTGGGCAGTGCTGGGGTTCAGAGGGGTGGGCTGTGTCCTGCCACAGCAGCAGCCCTTCAGCCCTGCTCTGCACCTGCACTGGGGCAGGCACGGAGGGCAGGGGGGCTGCAGCTTGTGGAGGCAGCACTCCCCTGTGCTGGAAAGGATCTTCCCATCACCACTGCAGCCCCCATGGTGCAGGATCTTCTCCAAGCAAGGTTTGCATCTCAGTTGCCCTGTTCTGGTCCGGCTGCCTCGGTCCTCCTGCCATGGATGAAGCCCCGATGGGTGGCGAGGCTCCCCAGGCCAGCAGGACGGGACAGGAGGGACAGCCCTCCTGCAGTGGTGCCACCTCCTGGGATGTGTTCAGACACCCCGTGCCCTGCACCTTCCCCTGGCTGTGCTCCCTGTGCCAGGCAAGGCAAGGCTGGTCCTCACGGCACAGCCACAGCACACACAGGACAAGTGACCCGCAGCCACAAGGTCCTCACGCTGGATTTTGGCTCTCGCTTGTGCTGCAGGGCTGGGGGGGCTGCCGAGGGAGGAGGGGCAAAAGGCTTCCTCACCTGTTGCTCTGACACTTGCACTCACAAATGTGCTTTCCAAAAACCTCTGCTGCAAAAGCCTGAGCTGGGAGAAAAGCAATTCTTTTCATGGGCATTGGCTCTTCCTTCCCATCGTGGATAACAATGCATGGCTCATCCCAAAGACCTCTGTGGGAATCTTCTCTCTTTCTTTAGACATGTTTCTAATCAAAAATTGTACATTTATGTCATATTGATACCTTTCCTCTTCCATCCAACCCCGCCGAGGAGAAAAATACCCACTTAGATGTCTCACCATACCAGTCAGAACAAAAAAAAAGATGAAAAAACTACAGGGACATCATAGTCTTGACTCCCACAGCTTTGCAGTCACTCCTGTGGGGGACCAGGATAAACTCCAGTGCCCTGCCTAAAGTGGAAATTAAATGTCACGTAAATTTATGGAAAAACAAGTGAGTCCCCAAAGATTAATCATCTAATAATTAGGAAATGGACAGCAAGAAGTTATAGGTCACCTCAGGTCAAGGGAAATGGTTCTCAGCATTGGCCAGAAGGCAGTGCTGAGCCCCCCTGGCCTGGGGATGGGTGGTGACAGTCCCCAAGTCTTCCCTGAGTGTCCAGCTTAAAACAAGAGGCCATCTGTGCCCAGCTGGTGCCACGGGGACTCTCGAGCCACTGGAGATGGTCAGCCATCACCATTCCCACAAGCCACTCAGATGTGCCTCTGGTTTGCTGCTCCTCCTTTGATGTCTGCACTCAGAGATAGCTGCTGGTGGCAGGAGGGGTGTGCCAGCATCCCAGAATCCTCCCCACGTTCTCAGAGCTTCCCTCCAAGCCCTTCTCCACCACTGGACTGTATCTGGTGACCTCCTCAGCACAGCTGCTGGCAGGGACCAGAACCTGAGCACAGACATCCACAGCACTGGCAGCCCCTCCATTCCCAGGAACTGCCACGGTCAGACCCACCCGTCAGACCTTCTGGGTCTTACCTGGGGCTGATCCCCTCAGGACTTGTCTTTTTCAAGGTGGAGCTTTCCCTCTCTGCCTGTTCCTCTCAGATCTCCTCAATGCCAAGTCAATAATTCCCCGTCATCCTGATGGGCTCTGTCCTCACCCCATTGGTGTGACTGGAGTGGCTGCCCCGGGTCGCCCCAGTGTGGCTGTGGAAGGATCTGGTGCAGCAGTGGGAGAGGCTCTGCCTGGCTGGCGAGTCCCCCCTGTGGTGAGAGCTGCCCTCAAACCTGCTGGTGGTGCCTCCTCCTCCCCCACTCGTGTCCCAAGCTCCCCGTGGTGGGAGCACTCAGCAGCCATGGGCTCCTGCCAGCTGGACCCAGCTTGGCCAGCAGGTCTCCCTCTTCCACCCATCCATCCATCCGTGTGTCCTCCACCAGCCTTTCCTTTGGTTCTTAAAAGAGTCTGTGTCATTAAGTAAACCTGTAACTCTTTCCTTGAAAGGAAGGATGAGGAGGATGAGCAGCTCCATTTAATGGCAAAGATGGCTCTTCCTGGTCCCTTTTTCAATTCTGTGCAGAGCAGTGACACCCAGGTGTGTCCCCATGGTCACTCACAGCTGACACCCCCAGGGCTGGTGAGGGGCTTGCTTTCCCACAGCCACAGATACAGGGGTGTAACCCCACGCCCTAGAGCATGAAAACAGCTGCAAAGCTTTGGTTCTGGTACAGCTAAACCTGAAAATCCTTCTGCCTGCTACTCTGATCCTATTTCATCACCTCTGTGGGGGGAAGGTTTTATTCCTTGCTAATAGAGGGGGAAACAGCACAGTAAGTTCTAAGTGCAGCATAGAAATGGGTTGCACAGGGAGCATGAAGTTCCTCTGCCCTTTCCCATTCACCCCACGTTTCCTTGGTGGGGAGGCCGGGGGCAGCTGTGCCCAAATCTCTCTGAAATCTTATCCTCAGATTTATGCTTAAGGAGGTCGAGGGATGAGGGAACAGCACAAGGCATAAGAGCAAACTAGGAGAATTTTCTCCTGTATCAGAACAGAACCCCCAAGCACTGCAATATTCCATTTGTGTGTATCAATCCCAGATATTCCGCCTGTAAAACTCGTCCCTGCCCATTATCCATCCCCGTGCTGGCCTGACTGTCCATGTGCCTTCACCCTTTTTCATGGTTTGTCATCTTTTTTTAACACAATTACAGAACTTGAATAAATCACTGAACTGCAGTTACAAGTCCTATGCAAGAGGGGACTGGGGAGTCAGTTTTTGATGTTTCTGTGTTGTTTTCAAAGTCACCGTGAGGATTTTTGAGAGAAGCCTAACAGAATGATTACCCCCAAAAACATTCAGATTATTTGTTTTTTAGCTACAAAGCATTGAGCATTTTGGATGGTAAATCTCTTAGGCAGCTTTGGAAAGCTCAGCCTAAACCCCAGTTCCTCAGTGGGCCGTGCTTGGAGAGCAAGCAGGAGCAGGAGCAGCAGGAAGGGTGAGCACCAGCACAGCTGGTGTGTTCCACAGTCGGTGTTTCCTCCAGAGAGGAAGGTTGGAAAAGGTTGCCTTAAGCCTTCCTTGAAATGTGTGGGAGAATGTTGCTGTCCCAGCCCCCCGTGCCCAGCCCAGCAGCTCTGGGAGCAGCTCTCCATCCCTGGGCTCTGCTGGATGCCTTACCTGGGGAACAGATCCACTCCAGGACCTCGGAGAAGAGGGAAAACCAGCCCCACGTTTTTGGACATCACCTGTGCTGCAGGACTGAAACGGCGGGCGAAACTCGAACAAAATCCGTCCTTTGTGTGTGTTCTGTGTTCAGTCGGTGTGAGCAGGGTCAGTAGGGAAGGGGCATCTCCTCCTCATGGGACACTGTGTAATCATTGCTGTGTGTCAGCAGACTGAAGGGCAGGACTGCCTGGCATGTGTTGTGTAGTGTGCCTGTGTGTATGTAACCTGGGTCTGGTTGTTAGGTTGTAATGCTGTCTCTTGACTGAAAAAAATCTAATATAAAGAAAAGTCACAAGAAATAAAAAAAACTATTGAAACTCTATTTTATGTGTGTTCTTTTTAAAGCCTGCAAGTAAATCTGTCTGCAAAAAGCTTTGGTTTTTTTAAAAAGAACTCTTAAAAGTCAATTTTATAAGAGACAGGTACCAGAAAAACATCCCCTTTGAAGATGAGGACACACAGGAGAGGGGATGGCACAGACGGAGGTGTTGGAGGGGATTTTGTTCCCATCCCCACTACCAAACCCTACAACGGCAGGTGATTGACAGAGCTGAAGCAGATGCGGGTTGCCCTGAGAAAGCCCAGATGAGCCGATCCCTGCGAGCATCACCTGCTTCTCCAGGCACATGCGGAGCAGCGTGAGGCTTTTGCACCACCCACCGAGAGGCAGAGGCGCCTTCGGGGGGATGAAGGGCTTGGAGCACCAGCAGGTGAGGAGAGGCTGAGCTGGAACTGCCCAGGTTGGGGAAGGTTCAGGGACATCCCCCCATGTGTGTGGACTCCTGATAGGGGAAGTACAGAAGACAGAGCTGGAACATTCTCAGCCCAGGGGCAGGGTGAGAGGCACAAACTGAAGTAAAAAAAAGCAATGTCATTTAAACATAAGAAAATGCTTGTTCCGTTAAAGTGGTTGGCCACAGAAGCAGGTTGAGAGGCTGAGGAGTCTCCATCCTTGGAGATACCCAAGATGGGAGCAGACCTGGCCATGAGCAGTTTGGGGCAGGGGGAGATGGGGCTTTCCCAGCCCAGCAGCTGTGCCAGCTCCTCCAGCAGAGCCAAACCAAGGCGTGATCCCCCAGTAGCTGGGAGAAGCGTTTTAAGGAATGGTTAGGTTAGATACTGGGAATGAAAAAATGGGTGGAAGTGAGCTTTGACAAATTTTCTCATGGGAAAACCAAATTCAGCAGTGGGAGAAAATGCAATGGGTTATTTGGGATGGTCCTTGGGAGGTCCAGTCCAACATCCTGCACACAGCAGGGTAAATACAGAATTCAGACCACCTTGTAAGGGGCTTTGAACTTTATCCAAGAGGGAGATCCCACTGCATCCCAGGGGGAATATTTTGTTCTATCCAGTCAGAACATCCTCTCTTTCTGTTTATCCTCGTGGTGTCCTTTCCTCCCAGCACCCCCCTCTGTAAGAGCCTGGCTCCATCTTCTCCAGGACATAAAAACATGATGAAGTCCATCTCCCTCAACATCTCCTCTTGGCCAGGCATTCCAGCCCCCGGCCATCCTGGGGGCCCTCTCTTTGTACCCGCTAGTTCGTCAGCATCTTGTGTGTGGTGGTGGAAACCAGGTGATATTCCCCATGGGGTCTAACAAGTGCCAAGAGAGAGGGAACAATCACTTCCTTACCCAGCAGTAGGAGCGAGGAGGCCAAGCACAGAGCAGGGTGAAGCTCAGGTTACCCCTCACCCTTCGGCAGAGCAGGGGCCCAGCAAAGAGGGACTGCTGGGGTGGTGCTCCCATACCCACAGCTGACTGTGCCTGTGCAGAGGGCACGGAGCACGGAACTGGCAGGGGGGACGGAGACACGGAAGAGTGGCTGGAAAACTGCCAGGTGGGAAAGGACCAGGGGGTGCTGGTGACAGCAGCTGAACATGAGCCAGCTGTGCCCAGGTGGGCAAGAAGGCCAAAGGGACCAGCAACAGTGCAGCCAGCAGG
>JAWMRB010000054.1:697560-726194 GCA_035584715.1 Xiphorhynchus erythropygius
GGGGGGACCTTCTGGCTCTGCAAGTCCCTGCCAGGAGGGGGGAGCTGGGGGGGGTTGGGCTCTGCTCCCAGGGAACAGGGACAGGAGCAGAGGGAACAGCCCCAGGCTGTGCCAGGGGATGTTTAGATTGTGCATTAGGGGAAGTGTCTTCATGGAAAGGGTGGTCAGGCACTGTCCCAGCTGCCCAGGGCAGTGGAGGAGTCACTGTCCCTGGAGGGATTTAAGAAACATGTGGCACTTGGGGATGTGGTTCAGTGGCAGCCTTGGCAGTGCTGGGCTAACAGATGGACTTGACAGTCTTAGGTGGTTTTTCCAACCTAAATGATTCTGTGATCCTGTGGCAGTGGCCTCAGAGACTGTTGTGCACAAATAAGTAGTTTGTCACTATGAAAGCCGACAACTTATATTTAATGACAATTTATATTCAATCAGCCCTTTGAGATACGTATTTTTCACATTCAGTAAGAGAAAAGGTGGAAGTATTTGTGCCCAAAGCCCCAGGCAGTGTGCACAGCCTGGCTCCTGCTCCCCCGGGAGCTGAGCCTGACCTACTTTCCAGGGTGGCACATCCCAGCCTGGCAGCACCGATGGCACCAGAGTCACCCAGGGATGTCCTGCCCCCCTCACCCCAGAGCTGCCCCTTTCCCTGCTGTCCCCTGCCCCTTTCCCTGCTGTCCCCTGCCCCACCCTCCCTGCACACAGCCCGGGGGTGCCAGGGCAGCCCTCCCGTTTTCCCTGGCTTTGCAGGAACAGCCGCATCACTTAATTTGTTTGCGGTTAAACAAATTCCCTTCTAAAGCTCCATATAAGGAGCTTGCAGGCCCAGAGCTCTAAATAATCCCTTCAATCCTCCTGTTTGGAACGATGCTGCTGCTGTTGCTAATAATAATTCAACCCAATTTATAGGACAATAACATTTATTTAGAGCGTGAGGGATTCCACATTATACAAACCCTTAAATTTATTTTTTGTTTCACTGGTCCATTTCTACAACAAATACATCAGATCTACTATATAATAAAATTATTTACATTTCCAAACAAGGTGGGGTTTGTTTATAAACCCTCTGACTGCTATTCACATACAGTACTTAAACAACAGCACAATACATTATTTTAATACCTAAAAATGACAACCCTGTATTCTAAATCGTTTATGAAAAGTGGAAACAAATAAATTTACAATTGTCTTCCTCTCCCCATCCATTTCATACAAACACATTACCCTAATGTGCTAACTCTGGACTTCACTTTGTAAATCCAGGGGGTTTTAAAAGAACCCAGTTTTTATAACTATTTATCTGTTTTTTAGAAAAAAAATCATTTATTGGGAACAGTATAATATTAAAATGAATTACTGTACAGAATTTTATTTAAAAAAGAAAAATCACAGCTCAAAATTGCTATTGGTAAATTCACACTCATTTACAAGTCTCATGTTTCCATGCAGTAATTTACTTGGATTTTCTTCTTTTTGACTGCATTGCACTGGCACTCGTTTCTGAAATCAAGAGAAGAAAACAAGCATGGATACGGAGTCGATAAGCCATTCCCCAGAGGTGCCCAGACTGCCCTGCTCTCCTTCCAGGCTCACACCAGGGTGGGAACCTCTGCAGCCCAGGATTTCCCAGCCCTGGGACTGGCTCTGCAGCAGCTGTGACACAGCTGGACCTGTCACCACACACACCACGGGCCCCCAGGGGCTCTCCAGACATGAGTGCTGTCAGTCTGACATTTAGGGAGCCCTCATGTAACAGCCTTTCAAAGGAGAGCCATGTGTTTTGAACTGTTCTGTAGGTTCAGTTCCCCACGTGCCACAGCCTGCTGGGCCTGGTTCCAGAGGGAAGCCCAGCCCTGGGCACCAGCTGTGTCTGTGAGCCCCAGGCACCACGGACATGGGAAGGGATTCTGGAGCCTGCCATGCAAGGTAAGAACCTGGCTGTCTGAGTGCTTGGAAAGTCATTCAAAAACAAGTCTCTTCAGTGTACACTGAGTCACAGGAACACAGCTTATGCAGAGAAATACAAATATCTGCAGAACCATGGTGACACCAGGTGACATGTCCAGTGCACTTACCAAGGCACTAAAATTCCATTTCAAAACAAAAAAAGAGTAAGGACCAAGGGCATTTGCATCTTTAGATTTTTTTTTTAAATGTGATTTTAAATGTTGGCAATGTCTCTTTGGCTCTTTACAATGTTTTCCAAAAGCTACTGCAGCTGTGTATTTTAAGAGTCAAAAGGGAAAAAATTCCCAAGTGCACCTAAACCCAGCAGAGCAGCAGTGCAACTCCATGGCTGTCACACGTGGTGTTAGGAAAAACAATCAACATTTCAAAATTTAACAAACTCGAAGCTACAGTAAATGCTGAAACAGCCCTTGCTGGAAAAGTACCCCAAAAAGGGAAAATACCAATGCAGTCCCAATTTCCAGAAGTGGAACATCCCCCAGGCTCGACTCCAGCCGGGAGCCCTCCAGGCAGCCAGGCTGGCCCTGAAGGAGCTGTTTGGTCCCTGCTGCTGCTCCAGGCCCCGTGGCTGGCAGAGGGGATGGGCCAGCCCTGCTCAGTCCCTGTGCCAGTCCCCTGGGAGCACCACCAGCCCCTCCCCAAACCTGCACCCTGAGCATGCCAAGGACACACAAACAGGGGCTGACTCTCCATGGGTTCTCTTTGCTCTCAGCAACCCTTCTGCCTCCTCCTTCCCAGTGCTCAGCACGGGACTTTCCACTGCTCAAAGGCTGCTCTCTCTCCCTGCTGTAATTTTTTTAATTGCAGTTTTTAAACCTTTAAACCTCTGTCTCAAGAGGTAACTCCTCCCAGCCCCACATTCCCATTCCCATGGATTAGGGGGCTTCTCAGGACACAGATCAAGGCCGGGGCAACCAAAGCAGAATCACTAAGCTCTAATTCACCAACCAAAATGTACAACACAGTAGGCAGAAGTGGCAAACTGGGTGACACTCCTGGAGCCACCTGACTACCTTGCAGCCTGTCCTCTGCCACAGAGCACCTGGTGTGGCTCCTGTTCTCCACAGCCCCAAGATAAAGCAGCCACAGCCCAGGTGCTCCATGCAGAGCTGCACCCACGTGTCCAGCAAACCCCTGAGACACTGTGGCAGTTTCAGATGTGTGTTTGAAAAACAAGGATTTTACTTACAGAGGTAAATGAATTACAGTCAGCACAACCCCCTGTGAGAGCTCTGGTATTAGTTAAATTTGATGCACTTTCATGTTCCCACATTTTCAGAATCTGATGTGTCACTGGTTGTCATCTTTAGGTTTATCCAGTCAGTGTGTGGGGCAGGTCACACGCTTCAGATTCCCTCAAACTCAAGCAGGTATCACCACAGGCATTTTACACTGGCTCCACTTTTTTCAAAGTTTTCTTCACAATTGTGAAAGAGAATTTATTTTTGCAATAAACTTAGATTCTTCTGCACAATCCTGCCACAAGAAGTAAATGTACTTAAATTGAATGGCCACCAAGGGCAGAACAAACAGGTCCCCCGTGCAATCTGTGGGAGTCATTGCACAATGATGTATGGCCAGAAGGCTTCTCTGAAACTCTTAAAACACAATATTCTTACCATCACACTTCAGTATCTCCAGTATGGAAGTGGCTGCTGAATTCAACTTGACTTCCTTTTACAATCATTTTATATGAATACCTCTTTGTTCTGTGTATTTATAATCTTTAAAATATTGGTCAAATGTTGCCTCCTGATGGTCTCTCTCTACCCTCTTGTGTAATTTTGGTCCATCAGCATTTTTCTGACCCTTTAAACACAAGCAGCTGCCAGGATCAGCTGCAGCCTGCCCCGGGCTGTGCACATCACACAAATGCTGCATGATTGTTACAGGCTGTTACCTGGGCAGGAATAAGGTAAGTCAGCACCTGCTCGTGCCATGGGTTAACAGCTTCAGGATTTCAGGAGTCCTTGGAAAGAGGAGCTGAGGCTCTGTGCTAGCACACAGCACTCCCTGATGCTCCAGGCTGCCACCCCAGCAGCTTTCAGAGTGTGCCTGAACCACAGCATTTGGTAAGAGCTGACCGTGCACTCGGGAACACTTAAGTCTTGTGTCTTTCAGGCTTCAGGAAAAAGAAAATGTCACTTTTTGATCTTAGTACAGTTCTTTCAATGGCAACATGTTCCTGCCAAGAGAATTCAACTTCACCTAGGCAAGGTGCTGAGCACTGTGGTGCTGAGTGTTGCAGAGCAAGTTCCACAAATGTACCAGGGGAATTGCCACAGGACTCACTGCCAGGGCAGGTGTCAGTGAATGCTTCAACACCAACCTGTGGCTAAATCCATGAGACTAGAGTTAAAGCACCCAGTGTGTCCCAGCTGCAAGCCAGCCTAGGAGCAGCCAGTGCAGGGGCAGGTGTGGGGCAGCAGGTGAGGAGCTGCCCTGCCCCACAGGAGGGCTGTGCACGTTACCTTTGGCCGTGCCGGACGCAGAGGCGGGTCGGGAGGATCTCTTGCGCTGCCCGTTCTCTACACTGTCCTGGGGAGCACCACAATCCTCTGCTCTGGAATTTCTTCTGTTTGCAGTTTTAGACTTTTCACAATTCTCTTTTGTCTCATTACTAATAAAGTGGGATAAAATATTTCTGATGAAGTGTAAGAAGAAGAATGCTTTCTATGCAAGTCAGACAAGCTGGAGGATGGCCCGACACAGGAACCGGCTCCGGGCTATGAGCACTGAAGGAATGAAACACTAGAGACACCAGGAGTTCTATCAGATGAAGAATGACCTGAGCAAGCCAGAGCATAGTCCATTTCTATGAAAAATTATCAGAGGATACAGAACTGAGAAGTCCTCAAAGAGAATATTTTCAACATTAGAAGCCCAAGAAATGAGATGCATTACAAATGGTCTGCTGTGTTTTCCACAGGTGCCACCATTACTGAGGTCTAGGAAAAGCAAACAGGTTACATTAGAGACTGCTGCAGGGTGGGGGGACAGGGGTGACACTGCAGATGAACAGCAGGAGGAATGAGGAACCCTTCAGGGATATGCCAGCTTTTGGGTTGCTAAAGAGACTCACTCCATTGATCCAAGTGATTTCTTCAAATATTAAAAAAGCTTAGGGCTTATTTAAAATCTTTTTCAAGCCTTAGAACTTGGAGCTAAAATATTTTTTTTTTGCAAGGGAAAGCTTTTTCTGCTGTAAAAAAATAATTTTAGGTATTGTGGAAGTTTGCATTTCTTGCCACTGAGTCAATAAATGGAGTGTTACAATTTTTTTATTAAAATCCTCTTTTATTTTATCACTTTTAACGCTGTAAACTCATCCTGAGCTTTTGGGTGTTTTCTTCTTATGCATTAATTCCAGACAGTTTCTGATGACTAAGCAGTTTCAGAAGACTAAGCTAAACTTATCTCCTGTGAATTCAAAGGTCATTAACCAAATAATTACTCTGCTGATAATGGAAAAGGAGAAAGAAAGTTCATTTCAGGCCCGTTGGGTGATACTTGTAGGATTTCAAGAAAGGCTGCCTGAACCAAAGCCTGGAGTGAACACAGTGACAGAGGTCACACTGCAGTGTCACCCTTCAAGAAAGTCCTGCTTTGAGGGAAAGACTGTGACACACACTTGTAGAGTTAGGTAACAGATATCTGAAATAAACCAGTTTGTCAATGGAAGGAGAGCCAAACATTGCCAAGCAAGGACACACACAGCAGAGGAGCCTATGGAGGCACATGGATCGTGTCAGATACAAAATAAAGACTGAAATCTATTTCCCTGCAAGGCAGGACCATGGGCCATCCATGAACTGGATCCCCCAAACTGGTCTAGAGCTGGTCTGCTACAGAATGGGGCAGCCAAAGCAGCAGTGCCCTACCCCAGAGGACACCTGAGGGAGGCAGACAGGCAGCAGCAGCTCAAGTTCAGTTACTACAGGCAATATTTACAGATTCTAGTGACTAAATCCATAGCTGGGATTGTCTCACAGGAACCAGCATCTCTCTTCCCTCGTTTTGTAGGAGGAAATCAGGTTAGGCCAGGTGAAAATATTTCTAGTGCTTTGTGCATTGCAAGGTTCCTCTAAGGTTTTAAAGTTTTTTAATGGCTTTAAACTGAGAGTAGGTTTAGATTAGATACTGGGGAGAAATTGGCACAGGTTGCCCAGAGAAGCTGTGGCTGCCCCTGGATCCCTGGAAGTGTCCAAGGCCAGGTTGGACTGGGCTTGGAGCAACCTGGGACAGTGGAAGGTGTCCCTGCCCATGGTAGGGGGTGGAACAAGATGAGCTTTAAAGTCCTTTGCACCCCAAACCACCTGTGATTCTATCAAGGTTTAACCCCAGGAGCCCAAAGGTGCCCATGGTATCAGCCATCACCAAATTGTTTGCCTGCAAACTTTCCCTCTTTCTGGTCTTGCTCAGAAAAGCATCAATGAGAAGAACACAGAAAAATGGCCTTGTGGTGATTTGATGTGCTGAGTTTAGAGATGGCCACACAAGGACACTTCATTTGGAGAATCTGTTTAACTGCCAAGTGTGCCACCTTCAGCTTTTCAGAAAAATTCTACCATGAAGAAAACTTCCTGTGGAATTTCAGTTCATCCTTGATACAACTGGAAAGATGCCAATGCACATGAAGGTAAATCCAGTTAAATATTCCTTTCAGAGTCATTCCTGACCTGAGCAAGTGTCCTGCACTCCCTCCCTTACAGAGGAGGACACTGCCCCACCTCCTGAGGCTGCACCTCTTGCCCTGCTTAGGGGTCGTTCTGCTGGCGAGGGCAGGACCCAAAACCCAGTGGCTGTGCCAGCAGTTCAGCCAAAAACATCCCCAAGGTCTGAGTGTAAGAGCCTGGTGTGTTTAGGATCTTACAAAAGCAGATCTTCAGAATTGTCATTTTCTTCTGACAGAACACAACCATTTGAAATATGAGCTTTTTATTACTGAATGTCTTAACCAGGACAACATGAAGTTTCTACCTGACATTCCTACCAGGTTTTGGCAAAATGTCAACAAGCAAATAGAGAAAAACTGTTGAAAACAATCATGAAGGCAGGAGAAGAACAAACTTTTGAAAGACTTCCTTTCAGAAAGCAAAAGTTCACATAACAGCGAAGCTGCAGGCTTTGGAGGGTTAGTTTTCATTTGTTGTGGAACCACCAAGACCCTTCCAGGACATGAAATATCCAGGCCTGAAGGGATGAAAGGAAACACTGTCCAAAACACAGACCTGGGAAAAAGGTATCTTATATTCTACATTGCAGCAATGGGGTGGAACACTCAGCTGGCCTGATCTTTTAACAGGAAAGAAAGGGGATGGCCAAGAAAATGAAAAGCAGTAGAAGTTGAGCAACTGAAGCAAAGAGAAAGGGATTTCCTCCCACAAAAGCTACATCTACTCTGAATCTACACAAACTATCTCCTTACCTTTGACCAGCAACTACTGCAGCATTTGCCTCAAGTTCTACAAGAGAAAAAGATAATTGTAAAGTCTGCTGTAGCAGTACATACCCACTGACAAGGCATGACTAGCTCACATTTTTCTATTAGCTCTGAAGAATAAACTTCTTGCAAAGCAAAGCAAGTCAATATATCAAATATCAAATACCATATGGCCCAAGTCTGATTACAGCCTGCACCAGCTAAGACAGGGAAAAATGAAAACCCTGCAGAAAAAAACTGCAGAGAAACTCCCTGACAAGGGCTACACTTTTTTTCCTTTTTTAACTTCCATTTTAGACAGTTTATATCTTCTGAAACTTCTAGGTTTTATTAGTTTTAAACTAATTTAAAAATACTCATCTGGCTCTATTACAAATGGAAAATTTTGCCTTAACCCAACGGTCTCTCAGCAGTGTCTTCTAATGCAGAGCAAGACAAATGTATGAAGTGCAATTATACTTGTACAGAATTGGAGACAATCTCAGGGGAGATGGTGCAAAGAGAAGTCTGACCTGCCTTCTCTCTCTCTCTCACAGTGATTTTATACAGACAGGTCAGGTTTGCTTTGGAGTCTTCACCTCAATAAACAGCTCTCCTTTCAGCATATAAAATGTCAAGTCTTTTTACTGTCCATCTTTTAATTCTGCCCATATCCACGAGATCCTTTGTTGAGAGGGAGGATCTATACCTAAACAGAGCCCTTCTCATGAGAACCTGCCCGAGATGCAGGGATTGCCACTGCAGTGTCACACATCAGCTCCCTCTGGTTTGTCACCCTGCCCACAATGAGCTGCAGCTCAATCCCCCCAGTGACAGTGGGGCACAAACTGGGGCTTTGCCTTTGAGTTCAGACCAGTACCCAAAGTTTGCTAGAGTGTGCACGAGGAATAAAAGTGTCAAAAAAGTAAGAAAATGGATAATATTTGTCCTCTTAGGCTAAATTTGCAGTGTTGGAACATCAGCCTCTTCAGGGTAAATGGATCTAGCACCGTCCAGGAAAAACAGATGTCTTGGGAACAAAGGAAGAACAGACTAAGCCACATAAGGAAAGAACTACCTTTCTTCCCATCCAGAATTTGAACAGGGAGAATATCCAATAGCAAAAAATGGATAGAGTCAGTACTTCCTCCCAGTAGAAACTCAGCAATACAGCCAGAGCAGCACTGGGCAGTGAGTCCCATGTGAATCAACACGTGTAGGACCATCTGTGTTTTAGTGGAAGTTCAAAGAAAACAATTTAGCACCATTTTTGCTTTATGAAAACTCTACTTCTAATCAGATTAGAGATGGCAAATGGATGGAGAGTGGCACTTCCCATAAACGAGCCCACATCTATCCATTTTCCCTACTCAGCTTGGGAATTCCTTTTTCAAAATACCCCCAAATTGAAGGTGAAACACCATAACAGATGGTAACACCAAAAAGTCACCTGCCAGGGCTCCTCTTGAAACCAACACTGCTGAGGGGCATTAAAAGGTGAACAGAAAAAAAAGGGTTACAACTCTAAAACACTCCCAGCAAGGCTTTTGGAAATATATTCAGAATGGTATCACATAAAACAGAAACTCCATTAGCACTGAACAGAACTCCAAAGCTCAAACACAACGTATGGTTACAAATCCAGTCCCTACTGTTTCTCACTGAGGATCAAAACATTTCCTTGCTGATTTTTTCTTGTTTTATTTGATCCCATGCTGAATCTCCCACAAGGCTTTGGAGACTTCTAAAGCACAATGGACCTGGCAAAGGAACACAATCCCAAAAGCACAAGTAATCCCAGCCACCCCCTCCCAAAGCCCCAGGCTGCTCAGGACGTCAGTGACCACGGAATATGCATTCAAAGAAACACATTTTCAGTCCCAAACATAAAGGGTTTAGTTCACCTCCAGTCTGCTTTGCCGAAGGAAGATTTACCTGTTCTTTGAACAGTACTTTCTGATGGTGCAACTGAACTTTTTTTCTGTGGTAAGTGTTGAGAGGATGCTAGAATAGAAGTGGAGGGAAAAAGTGTTATTGTCACAGGGAGTCACAGGAATTCCTGCAGTGTGACTGGGCTGCTGGCTCAGAATTCTTCACCTCCCAGCTGACTGCATTTGGGCATTCAGAGATGCAATATTTTAACCTACCCTCCACTTCCCCACCACCACACACACCTCCCCATTTTAAATCAAGCTTTGGCAAAACTCTCCCATGCAAGTTTTCTCAAGGTAGAATAAGTGACAAAATTAAGTATATAAACTACATTTCTAAAGGCAGTGATTTTTCAGCAGACTGAGAAATTACAGGAAGTCCTAGAAATTCAATAGTTGAGTTTCTCATTGTAATGCTCATTCCAACAGAAGTTTTTGGGGGAAATAACATCTTTGTCAATCAATCAATGCCCTCACTCTTTCAATTAAAATGCAAAATATGCTCCAGAGTCACCCTTGAAGTCCTTTAGCAAAAAGATGATGTGATTTAACATTTCTTAGGTTGCCAAGTAAAAAAAGTAAGATGGAAAAATAATTTTTGTTGCACTAATGCTTTCTAGTCTTCTCTTATATGTGTTAACAAACTTATGGAGAACAAGAAGACAAAAAGTTAAACATTCCTGTTTAAATAAACAATATGCACTTTCACTTTTCTCCAAAAACCCAGAACTCCTTCTGTGAAGCTCAAAGGCTTCATCTTCCAGAGGCAGACAGCTAAAACAGCCAATAGCCACAGGGCAAGTCACACTCAGGCTGAAGTTCTCAGTGCCCCTGACTTCTCTGGATTTTATTCTCCATGATTTTGTCTTCTGTGTCTAATTCATATTATAAAGCAGAACAGACACTCTGCTCACTTCAAGAGTGATGGGTGTATTTCTACACCATATTCAATAGATTAAAAACAGCATCAAGAAATAGCAGCAATGTCATACATCAAGTCTGCCAGATGCTCAAATTAAAATAACAAAGGAGAAAACAGCTCAGATGTGAGGGTATTCTATGTTTTTAAATTAGATGCAATTCTAATCACCTTTTCAGGTATTTCTCTGAAATGAGCATTTAAGTTATTCCCAATTTAGTATGGGTTTGGGTTTTTTCCTTTTCTGGAGGTTATTTCCCTATAGGATTAAGGTTATTCAAAGAGGGAAGCAGTATTATTAGGATTAATTAAAAATATCATAATTAAATCAATAAATCGAAATAATTTACGGGAAAAAAAAAGTCTCTGGCAAGACCAAAGCAGAACACAAGTGTGTCTACCAGTATAAAAGGCACCTGAAATATTTGTCATTACTGATGCATCCACTTTTTGTCCCTGCTTCCAACATTTACTCCTCTCTTCTTGCATCCTATGTTCATGACAAATACCTCACTCAAGCAGTAAACAGAAACTGAAACAAAACTTCTGGCACCTGAATCTTGGTGAATGCCAGCCTATGTATCAATCAGATATCAGAAGCCAAAGAGCAGTGTCAGCCTCGGCCGGGGTGCCCCGTTTCAGGCTGTTCCTGGATTCCCAGCAGCACTCCCCCTTCCCCCCTTGCCCAGGCAGCACCAACTCACCTGTGCTCTGCAGCAGCTCCTGGGGTGCCCCTGCCTTCTCCTCGGCTCCAGCCACCCCCGAGGGCTCGGCCGGGGCCCCTCCGTTGGTGCTGGGGGGCTCGGGGGGGGTTCCCGAGGCCGGGGTGCTCGTGGGGGTGCCCGGGGATGTGCAGGCAGGAGCAGCAGCCACAGGGCTGACACTGGAGCTGCCGGGCCCACAAGTGCCCTGTTTGGTGAGACCGGGGGCTGGAGGGGTCACAGTTTTGTTCTCTGGTTCTGCCGGTGGTTGCTCTGCTCCCAAACTATTTGGGACTGACGCCTCTAGTCCCTGACCTTCTGCTTCTCCATCCAAGGCATACTGCTCTTCCCCCTTCTCCAGGGAGCCAGTGACTTTCTTGCACGCTTTAGTCAGCAAAAGTTGGCCAATCTTGTCTACCTTCCCCTTGCCCTTGCTCGATGAGACGGGGCTGCGCCTGTTCCCAGAGCCCGGGCTGCTGGTGAGCAGAGGGGAGACAACAGGTCCTGCCTGCACTGCTGACACAGAGCTCTGCTCGCCAGGGCCACCACCTTGGGAAGTGTCCTCTGGGCTGAGCTCCTTGACCTGCTGAGCAGGAAGGTGTGAAGCAACACTGGAAGAAGCCGTGGCAGAAGAAGGCAGCTGAACGGGAGATGCCAAGGGGTTCAGGACCAGTGACCTGCTGGTGGGAATACTGGACACAGGACTGCTGGATGAGGTGCTGGGAGGGGCAGGCCCGGAGGAGAACTTGATACTCTGTGGGATGTGCAGAGGACCAACAACTGCGACCGACTGAGGCATCAGGCTGGAGTTGGAGGTCATGGGGGCTGCTGGAATCGTGCTGGGCTGAGAGCCCTTCATAACCTGAATTATTGAGGAGGAGTTGATGAACACGGGTGTAATGAACTGTGGCCGGGCACTGGACTGACCCGCTGACTGTCCCTCTGAAACCACCACTTTGCTCCCCACACTGGGCATTGTGACAACAGTGGACACTAATGCAGGCTGCAAGTGAGATGGCAACGGAGCTGATGTATTAGCAGCAGATGTAATAGGGTTGGAAGTCACAAAGACTGTTATCTGGTTGGGGGGTAAAGGACCTGCAATAGAAGAGCTGACAGGCCTCTGCATTACTGGTGGAACACCCTGTGCCACGCTTGAGTTTACCTCTCCCAGCTCCTGATGCCCTGGATTTGGACAGGGCTCATTACTCTGAGGCAGGTTAAGTGAATTAGATGGCTCCTTGCTTAGGGATGAATCCTGCAGTGGAGGAATGACAGCTATCTTCTTTAGCTCCTCACCAGTGGTGACTATTGGTGCCATTTCAAGGCCAGTCAGCCCAGGGGGCTTAATGGTTACATTAGGGGCTCCAGAATTGTCAAGAAGTTGACTTAAAGAAGTTGGGGCTTCCCTCATAGCTGGAGATACCATGGTTCTACTTTCCTCCATGACTGGAAGCTTGCTAGTGTCTAAGCCTTGCCCATCTTTTTTTGACTGTTCTTCTGGGACCAACACTTTCACTTCTGGAGTGGGGACACCTTTCAGTTCAATACTGGCCTGCTCTTTGTTACCTTGGACACCCTGTGCACTTTGGCTCTCGGTATCTTGAGGCACACTAAGGGGCTCTTTATTGTCTTCAGCAATGCCAGTTGCAGCAGGAACAGAAATTGCAGGATTCTGGTTGCTCTGCACGGGATTATTTTGAAAGCTTGTAGTCACAGGTGTTGGCAAAGAAGAGGGACCAGCCATCATATTTCTTTGTAATTCCATGTTCTGCAAGAGAGATGGATTCTGCTGAGTTGTCAATGATAGTTTAGCTGCTTTTGAATTCTGTCTGCCAGGGCTTGGTGTAGTTTTCCTACTGGATCCGGGACTGGACCTTCGACTGTTGCTCGGGCTTGCTCTCTTTGTTCCTCCAGAGTTGGTTTGTTTGCCTGAATTAATGACTACACCTTCCAGTTTGTGTGACTGTGAGGCAGTAAAACTAGACTGACTGTTGAGATTTGATGGGGCTTGTCCAATGGCCTTTAATGTAGTGGGATTCAGACCCTGCTGATCAAATCCTCTGTTGAGATTAGGCCGGGGAGGTAAAGGAATATTGATCTGGGGAGGGAACAGACCAGCTATAGAAGCGTTGAGCCTCTCTGGAGACAGGCTGATTTCTGAGGGTTCTGTGCTGGGTGGACGGTTATTGGGAGTCTGAGGATAGTATGGCCTTGGGCTTGCTCTGTTTGGGGTTTTGGGCCTTGAAGTCTGGGATGGGGCAGCAACATTTGGAAAATGGTGTGTAAGAGCACTAGGCAAAGAACTAGACTGCTGCTGGGGACTTGCACCTTGGGCAGCTGAAAGTGGGGAGGGTCCAGGCTTGGGTCCTGGCATCATTAACTGGTTCTGTGAAACTACTAAATGAGATGTCAGATTATTCTGAGCTCCTGATGTTGGGGGGCCCTCAGCTCCACCTCCTTCTGGAAGCGAGGATACTGAGGAAACCTCTCCGAGGGGTGAACTGGAGGGATTCTGTACATTATCTGGATAACCCATTTTTCTTGCATTATTTCCCACAGGGAGATTGCCCGGCAAGGCCATTCTCTGTTTGTCAGGAGATGGAGGCACCGACCCAGGCCCTTGGAGGTTCACCATCACTGGCATGTTCCCACTCTGATGCATGGGCATTCGCTGAGCATCTGGGTTCACAGGCCCTCTGGGGGGGTGAACTCCCTGTGGCACGGGCAGCCTGACTGATTTGGGATCCTGCTGCATCATCAGCATCATCATCATCTGCTGCTGCTGCTGTGGTGTCTGTGGGGCTGCCTGGGCTTGCTGTGGAGCTGGCTGGGGCTGGGGCTGCTGCTGCTGGGGCTGGGACTGCTGTGTGTGTGCCATCAGCTGAGGTGGCATCTGCTGAAGTGGCCTTTGCTCCACTGGCTGAGATGGATAACCTAAGAGAAAAGGATGACACATTCATTAAAACCAACCAAAGATCAGGAGAAAAAAAACTTCAGTAAGAAACAGTCCTGGATAGAAAGTACAGCCTAGAGTCTATCTGGGGTGCAAGTCACATTAACAGAACAGGCAAACAAGGCCAAAACTTTTATTTAATTCGTAAAAAATATTTCTACTTAACGTTTGACTGGCATAGGATTTAACTGGAGATCTCTTAGTGTATTTTATCAGCCAGACTCAAGCCACCTGAAAAGTCTCTGCAACAGCCCATGGGCTTGCTTTCCCTGACAAATGCAGAGTTAGATTTTCACTAATTAATACTCCTTAAAACAATCTGATGAGTCTGGCAGCCCCTGGGGGTCACGGGCCAGTGTATCTGCTACAGACCTGAGATCTCCTGGTGTACAAAGTAGAACCTGCCATGTATGACTTGGCCAAAAACAGTGTCAAGAACCACTTGTGTGATTTAGAACAGAAATCCTACTGCGGACTTTAGATTTAGTCCTCTCTCCAGGCAAAGGGTAATTCCAACTACAACCCCTACTTCTTCTCAAAAATCAGCAAAAATGCCAATTTTTTAAGACATCAATCTGTACTACAGCTGGAAATACAACCTTTTTTTTAGCAATTATGTTACTGCTGAATAACTCTGCAGTATTCAGTATGAATACCTGCAAGATGATACAGAAGAAGCTGACAACCTCTTCATTTTGAGCTAATCCAAAGAGAACACTTAAACAATGGTACCAATTACTTCCTAGGAGGAAAAAAGGTTTGAACTTGAATGTGTGATAGCACAAATAAACCAGAACTGTCACAAGGATTAAAAGCTCTCCTGTAGTTATTACATTCAGATAATCCATAGAAAAATCCTACTACCTGGTGGCCTACTTGCAAATTCTGAGAGTTTAGGGCCTGACTTATCTAAATTCATTCCTTGGTCTCCAGACATCGATGACTGATCACTCTCCTCCAAGCCAGCTGGATGTGGTTCTGAAGAACTGAAAGAAAAATAACTGCAATTAAAATTCAGCCTTCACATCAGTGTTTGATTTCTGCTTCTATAATTAAGTATTCTATTAATTCCTAGCACCTTCCACAGACCTGGAATAACCCACTGAAATGCCTCTGATATAACACACCAAAGTGGAACACAGATCCCGGGTCTGTGGATAGTCACTCCTTTGCCTAAAATACTACAGAAAAGGAAACAAGTTGCATGGTGCTCTATTGATCTTAAAACACTTATTTCTACCTTGAATCTGGTTTATAACTAAGAGATTGCCAATGGATATTGCAAATAATATAGCTGTACATCTACTCCAGCCAAACAGGCTGGAATGACATCTGTATAAATAAGCATTTTTAATTTATTTTAAAGGTAGTGCCATTTCTTCCAGAAGTGACTTGCTCAGGGTAACTGAGACCTCTGATACCATCCCAGCAAAACTGCACTGACATGTCAGCCACTCCAGTGACCCTTCAGAGCACCGACCTGTGTGGCACTGAGGCTCCCCAAGTGACCCCACCCTGCTCTGGGCTGGAAGGGACCTTAAAGCTCTGCCCATTCCAGGCCCTGCCCTGGGCAGGGACACCTTCCAGGCCCAGGCTGCTTCAGGCCCCGCCCAAGCTGGCCCTGGACACCTCAGGGATGGGGCAGCCACAGCTTCTCTGTGCCAGGGCCCCACTACCCTCACAGGGAGGAATTTGCTCCCAAAATCCCACGTAACCCTGCCCCCTGTCAGCGTGAAGCCATTCCCCCTTGTCCTGTCACTCCAGGCTCTTGTCCTAAGTCCCCCTCCAGCCTCCTTGGAGCCCCTTCAGGCACTGGAAAGAGTTCTAAGGTCTCTCCAGAGCCTTCTCTTCTCCAGGTGAACACCCCAGCTCTCCCAGCCTGGCCCCAGAGCAGAGGGGCTCCAGCCCTCAGAGCAGCTCCATGGCCTCCTCTGGACTCGCTCCAACAGCCCCACACCCTTCCTGTGCCCCCGAGGTGCAGGCAGCTCTGCAGGGGGGTCTCACCTGAGTGGGGCAGAAGGGCAGGATCCCCCCTCACCTGCTGCCCACCCTGTGGGATGAGCCCAGGACAACAGGGCGTTCCGGGCTGAGCGTCCATGGCTGGGTCACATTCCATTTCTCATCCCCCAGCATCCCCCAAGTCCTGCTCCTGGGGTACCTGATGCTCCAGGAGACTCTCTAGGACAATTTAGAATTGCTTAGACTCAATGCCCAATAATTCCACTGAATCAAGACAGCTTTTGCAGACTTAGAAAAAACCTGAATTTCTATAGCTATCAATATACATAGTCAGAACATATAAAATAAAGAGGGATGAGGAGCAGAAGACCTTAACTGCTTATCATCCTCATGAATATAAGAAGGGTATGGGAAGATCTACATAAAAGCTCTAAGCTAAAATTAAAGACATCAAAGTAAGTCCACTGGCAACAAAGAGAGGCAGAATCATGCAGAAATGCCATGGAGAAAAGCCATTTCCAGCAAAATAAGAATCTGAAGTACATAGGGTGAAGAGAGCTATCCTATTCAATTGTCCTTGAGAGTAACAGTTTCTGGCATCTGTAGGGCTGACACACAGAGGGCCTGGCCTGGCCTGATTTTCTGTAAGCTACCTAATCAACATTCAAAAAGTACTAGAAATCCCTGAGTTTTGTGGGTCACAACTGGGCAGAACATAAAGCATGAGGGACAAAAGGAGAGAAATGGGGCAAAACCAGAGCTGTTCCAACCAGTGCTGCTGAGGGTAAGGACTGCCAGGGAAAGCATCTGGAGTGAAACCCTGTGTCTAATCCAGCACACCACCAATTTCTGTGAGGTAGGTGGTGTAGACTTAGATGCCTCCACCAATGAATCTGATGAAAACTGGCAAAATGCAGATATGCCCCAGAGCATTCTATCTGCAGCCACAAATGAACAAAACTTCTGGCAGCAAAATCACCCAGGGGAGCTGCAGCCTTCGGTGCACATGCCAGCCATGTGAACTGAAAGAACTGCCTAAAATTGTGAATACAATCTCAAATTTGTGCTTTTGTTATTTATGATTTATTTATAATAGCGGGAGATTAAAAATGCAACAGTTAAAGATCTGCTAAAAGTCAATATAGAGCACCAGTGGACAGGCAGGTTTAACACACCAAACAATTCTGGTGCAAAATGGATGCTGAGCAAACACCTCCTGCCAGACAGATCTGATGGGGCAGCTCTGCAAACCTGGCAAAGCAGACCTGAGGTTGGTTTGCTCACAAAGAGCAGTTATGGTAGGAAAGACTATTGCTGCTGTTGCTGGAAAACTGAAACATCATTTGAATGCAGCTGAAATTCACTGGGCATGTTTAGCAACCACCACTCATAAACACCCCTTCCCCCCTCAAATTATAAATAACAAGATGAGGTTTGTGTGAAAGGGACGAAATAGTCCATATTTATTCTTCTTTTCTATTGCTCTGAATGTAAAAAAAATGTAAAAAGGTAACTGCACACCAGGTACAGTCTGGATTGTCCCCAGCAAACCCTCTGCTCCACCAGCTGCATTCTCAAGCACAACTTTCAAATACAAAATCCCTTGTCAGAACAGAGAGAGAACCCCAGGAGAACCCAAACTAAATCCACTAAGCCAAAAAGGGTGGCAGCTGCTGTAAGAAGGGGAACAAACCTAAAATGACAGTACAGATGTGGCAGAGCCAGCCTTGCCAGGAAGGCTGGTCCTCTGCTGCTGAGCGAGGGCCATTTCCCAGAGCACGGGGGGACTGTCACCCACCCCAAGCTGCTTGGGAAAGGCCTCCTGGCCCTGCAGTGCTGGCACCCCCTGCCCTGCCCCCTGCACACTCCAATGCCAGCAGTGACCTTACCCAGAGGGTTAGTTCTGTTCTAGCAGCACTCAGGACATCAATGGCCTGTGCACAGGGGAACCTGAAACAACTGCTTGTTTGTGCATGGCTTTAAGAGAATTAACCAACACGTTTGATCCACAATCCCATTTCATCCAGCATCTTGTTCCTCAGTTTACCTCCCCTTCCCTACAGTCTTCAGGTTCAGAACACACATGACAACACTTTTAAACAACCTGCTTCTCCAGAATGTCCTGGGTTTCCTTCCAGTATCGAGCTGCTCAATTGAGCAAACCCGTAAAACTATTTCAGACTCAGCTGAAAAAACTCTTTCAATAGCCCACTTATCCTATTTATGTTTGAATATTCTCAGTCTGCAACCATATTACTAGTGGTACTTTTGTTACTATATTATTACTTCTCAGAAATTATTTCTTTTTAATGTGTTTATCAAATTAGCTGCATTTCCATACAAGGTTTGCTGCTCTGAATTCTAAACTTTCTGAGGAAGAATGACAGAGAGGAAGCTGAAAAGCATCCTATTTGCTTCTGATGCCAAAGAAAGTGATCCAAATTGGATTTAAAAGAATCAGCAAATCCAAGGCAGGAAAATATTACAGCCACCTTTCAGTGCAGTCACTGCCCTTTTGCTGGAAAATGATCTCAGAAACATTTGTGAGGATGGCTCCCTTCTTAATCCTTATGCAAGGATACAGTCCATTCAGACTGGACCAAAATGCTAATCCACATCAGAACCACATTCTCCAGGTAACAATGGCAGAGAACATGCACTGACAATTTAAGTAACAGAATAAGTACAAAGTGGCATTTCCTTTGTTCACTACACTGAAATCTGATTCAAAGCCTTATTTAGGAGCTAAATTAAGCTGCCATAGTTCAAGAGAAAAGCTGCAATTTTGGCTTCTTCTATTGTGAAAACTTTTTAACAGGCAAATAATCTTGTGGGGCTTTGTGGAGCTCAGAGGAGAGAATTCTATAGATCCATTTACTGATACTCCCAGGCCACACTGAGGCTGGGTGCTCATCAGTAAGACCAATGAAAACCAAATTCTAACAAGGGCTTTTTTAATGATTAATGGATTCTCTTTTCAGAAGACAATGCCAACTCTTCTGCTGGCTCTGAAGTCTGTCACTTCCATGGCAAGGCACTTGCTACAGCAGTGGTTCCTATTATTTTATTGGGATCTATTTGGCCTGGAGGAGCTTGTGTCTGTGTTACCAATTCCAGGACACCCCAAAGCTGACCACATGCTGACCCCTTGATTCTGGCCAAGTTAATCTACTCAGGTTTCCACAGCTGGCCACAGATTGTCCTCTCCTCCTTACACCATGACTGCCTACAACCACACAGCAGGTATTTGAAAAGATTTTTTCCTGGCCTATTAAATTACCATGCTTTGCTTTACCTTACAGCATTTCTGCATTTCATTTTTGTACTAGTTAAGCCAATTAATGACTGTCACAAAAGATCACTTGCTATAGATGATGTGAGTTGCTTCAGTCCAGAATTAAAATGTTCATGAGATTATTAATTTCATCTTCACGAAGGAGTCTTGACATTGTGCAGAAAATGCAGGTTGGGGCTATGCACTGATAGCCAAGGGAAAAACTAAAACATTAAACAGCTGCTTAGTACTTGATGTCATCTTCTCTTTGCACTGAACTGGACATGTATCCCTGGGAAAGGCTTCAGCTTAAAGACATAATGATCATTCAAAAGAGTGGGACTGGTGCAACCAGAGCCATATTAGGAGCTTAATGTGCCACTGCTACCTTTTTGTTTGGTTTTAAGAATTTAATTTGGATGTTTGGATATTCCTGTGTTATAATTTTATGTGTTGTCTTTCCATTTTTCCTAAAGCAAATCAAAAACAATCCCCAGAAGTTTCATCAGGTGGGTTCCTGTTAATGCCCCTGGGGTCATTTGCAGCATCAGGATAATTAGATAGAGTGTGCCAGCATTCACCATTTAGGATGAATAATGGTACAGCAGCAGGATCTACCCTGTGCTGGTGTGAGCAGACTGTCAGTGGCAAACTGTTACAGGACAGCTGGCCAAAGAAGGATACACTGGCCAAAGAGGAAAGAAGAGATTCTTGGAATCTTCTATTTCCACTAAATAGGCACATTAATTCACCATCTTCCAATATGATCCATTGCCCTCCTCCCTCTCAAGAGCTGAGGGTTTTTTGCCTTCCTAATCTCTCCTAGGCCAGGAAAACCAGCACTGCTTGGACCTGCTAACCTTACACCCAGAAACTATCAGGTTTCTCCCTCTAAATTGTCACTGCAGCTTCAACTAACAGAGTTAGTTTTCAGGCAGAACATGTCAGGATATGCACACGGTTCAGGAAACAACCCCCAGAAATCTCTACTGCACATGTTTATAGAGGCTTCTAATTCTTCTGAAAGTACTTCTTTGATTGTGTCTATCAGACTGCTCAAGAAAGGCAGCCTCCCCTTGCAAGGGCTGTGGCACCACGGGCCACATGCTGAACTTCCTTCACCCAGTAAAGGTAAGGAACGGTGCTGGCATAATTTGGCTTATACCTGAGTTTAGATGTTTGCATGTTATTTTTAATCTTGAACAAATATTCCAACGACAGACTCTTGAGAGTAACTCTTGCAAGAAACTGCTACAACACAAATTAACACAGATCCTTTCTCACCCGTTACTTGCAGATAAAATACTGACAAGGTGCTTGTGGAGCTTCCCCACGCCCCTTATAAGAAACACTGTAATGTTAAACCTACGTTGTTTGTTCTAGCTGTTGATTACTTTTCTTCTTCCTTGGGGGCTTCTTCTTCTTTGGCTTGTTGGCATTCTGATTATTTTGTTTGTTGTTCACACCAAAGTGTCCTGCTGATATATCGCTTTGGAGAAGGTTAACCAAGAGGGGACTTGTGAGCGTCACATCTTTATTGACAGGGAACACAGGATTCTGCCCACAGGAAACCTGGTTCCCATTTGGCGTTCCACTAAACCCTGCATTGAAAGGCAGCCCGTGGCCAGAGAAATGGCTCCCTGAATTGTTGTTTCCTTGCATTCCTTGCATGTGAGAAGGCACCATGTTTGGCTGCTGCACAGGAACCTCAGGTAACATTTGAGTCAAGTTCACATCGTTGTTTGTGGTAGGAGTGGTGTCCCCAAGCTGCTGAGACATGTGAGGACTAGGTCCAGTGGGTCTTAAAACTTGCCCTTGAATTCCCATCACCTGAGAAGGGTTCCCATTCACAGGGCCTTGCTGTGCCATCATCTGCCCAGTGAACTGCACCATGTTTCCTTGCATGTTTGGGGTTGGTCCTCTCATCAGTTGGGCTGGCCCCGTCATCACATTGGACTGGTTTTGAGTACTAAAAGGCTGTTTATTTCCTTGCATCTGAGTGGTCATCATCTGTTCCATCATCGAGTTTTGCTGTAGCAAGACTTGGCCCTGAGGTCCCATCATCTGATTGTGTGTGGACATCATCTGCTGTCCCTGCTGGGGAATCATCTGTTTGGGTGGGGTCATCCTTTGGGGAGAGGGACCAAGATTTTGGTTTTGTGGTGTCACCATCATCTGGCCTTGTGGCATGAGCTGAGTTCGAGAAAGTATCATCTGGTTTGGAGGGTTCAGCGATCCCTGAGCCTGAATGTTCACCATCTGTCCCTGGGAGGACACCATTTGCTGATGCATGCCCATGAGCTGGGACTGTGGGCCTTGCTGAGGCTGCCCCTGCACGCTGCCCATGTTAACCTGGGGCACCCCAGCAGCACCAGCCTGCTGGTTGTTCATATTTCCATGAAGTCCCATTAGATTGGTCTGCATCATGTTTGGTGGGCCATGTGCTGCTTGCATCTGAGTCTGAGGAGGTCCAGATCCCTGGCCACCTTAAGAAAACAAAAAGAAAACACCAGTTAGAGCCTAATTGGTGCAAGAGTTTTCACACCTTTTGATGCTGAGTAAGTACTCCAGGATTGTTTTCTTTCCTATTCCAATGAACTGAAACATCTCACACATATGCAGTTCTGGAATGTGATATTTGATGCTACAGATACATGTTAGTTGACAGAACTGAACACTGTACATCCCAAAATAAACACTTGGACTGGTACTTCCCCCATACCACAATGCAGAAGACAGAACAGAAACTTAATTTCAGTTGTTACCTGTACCTAAGTTTGAAAATCTTCCATAATTTCACCTAACTCAACAGAGTAACTCCCAACCAAAAGAAGCTTCAAACCTTGAGGTTACTTTATAATGGGTTAAAGAATAAATGCACACAAAGTACTGATGAAATGACATTATCAGGGTTTCCACAATCCAGACAACAGACTTATAATTGAACTGTTAAATGGAGACCTTTGTGAATTAAAGTTTTAATTTTCACACTGTAAGCAGACTTCTAAAGCTTCTGAAGGAACAAATAACTAACTTTTCAAAGCAGAACAAGACTATTTTTGTTACTGTGCTTCTAAGATAATTACACTTTTTTTTTTTTTTTCTGGACAAGAAATTCTTTTTGGGTCGTATCTTTATTAACCCCTGCCTCCAAATTTCAGAGCTTCTTTCATTCAAATTCTTAACAGCTACTTCTGGAGCCCAGGCCCACAGCCTTCATCAGTAATAGCTGGGTTGTTTGAGAAACGTGAGCAGCCTCATGTTTTTCTTTTCCTTATCCAGCAACACACAGAGAATGCTGCTGCAGCCCCAGCCAGCAACTCCCTGTTAATGGCCAGAGTTTCTGGTTTGGGATCTGTGTAACACAGGTAAAGGCACCCCAGGCTCCAAAGGAAAAGAGGAACATCCCCTGCAGTCAGACCTGTGTGCTGCACGTTCTGGCTGCTTGGCAGCTGTGGTGCTCCACTGTTCCCTGGGGTTCCTGGAGCTGTGGAAGGCACCTGAGCTTGCAGGAAGTTCTGGTTGGCCTGGCCTGCAGGGAACCCTGGGGGGAGGCGCTTGGGCATTCCTGAACAGGAGAGAAACAGGAACAAATCAAAAAAGAGAAAACCTATAATTGGAGAATAACTCTGAGTCTGTGCTGGCACATTACAGGGTCAGGCAGAAAGTGTATACAAAAGCCCATATACAAAACCCATTGAAGACATTTAGAGTTATTATCTGTGCAATAATTCTGCCTAACACATTACTACAGCTCATTTCAATCTGTAATTTAAGTAAAAAACTTACCACACAGAGCAGGTGAAACGTCCATATTTGACTTTTGGAAACTAGAACTTCCAGTAATGCAGTTTACTGGTTTTACTGAGATGCTGTGCTGCATCCCAACTCTTAGCAGGCCTTTGACTTACTCCACATACCCAAACAACTGGCAGTTTTGTTACAGTGGTGCTCCTCTCAACAACAACTCTGACAGTGACACAGTGGGCACACACTCCTTATCAGTGCTGCTGGGGGCACACACACTGAGATCTTCTCATCCAGGAATGGGCTGAGGAACCTCATGGCTCAGCATGTCCAGCCCTGCTGCTCCTCCAAGTAACCCAGCTACTCCTGCTGCAAGAGCCAGGAATTCTCTCATGCCCTTCTCTGGCACAATGCCCATGCTTTGGTGCATCAGAACACCAGAACATGCCCTGGGACAGAGAGAAAACCTTCCCCCTGCCTGGTGACATCAGCAGCAGCATGGGGGGATTCACCAGAACCCACTTCTTTTCACCTCACTGTCAAACAGACAACACCTGAGACTCAGAGCAAACCCTGCCCCACTCCTTATTCCTCTGACCCAGTGCCAGAGTGTGGCTTTGGTTTCCTTCTACAGTTACAGCTTTCTTGCACACTTCATTGTGCTGCTTGTGTTAATTAATCTGGTCTTAGGTTTGTCATTAATACTTCAAGGTAACCAATTCTACAGGTCAAACAACAAGATACATCTGCAAATATGGAACACAGACTTCTGGAAACACCACATTACTGGACTCTAGTTTTAGTTCTGCTAAACTTTTAGGGAAGGTTTCATATAGGCACACTTGAAGTGAGAAAAAAAGGAAGTGTTAGCCTGGCCTATTCCAAATCTGATATAAATTCTGATTTGTTAAATTACTGTGTGAAATGGAAAGTGAATGCATTCATTGACACCAAACCACGAAATGCAAGCAGGAAAAGTCTGTAATTAGAACTTAGTTAACATAATGTAAGATGGCTCAAAAATTGAAAGATCCATAATTACAACTTAATTAACATATAAATTGCAGTAAAGAATGAGCATGCAAGGAAGGCAGGCAAAAATCTCAGCAAGTGGGAGCAACACAGCTTTGTTGAAACCAAAGAATCCTGTCTTTTTATATCAGCTGAGGATTGCTGATTTAAACAATAAGGTCTGCAGTGAAGCTAAATAACCTATTTTGATAGCCTATTTTGCATTGTCATTTTTAACTCAAAAAAGTAGGATTGTGTTTGTAGTTGGTTTACTTAGGAAGGAAGAACACAGAGATTATATTGCCTAAAGGTCATGGCTATGATTCCTGATAGGGATATATGGCTGGTGAGGCAAAACTGCAGAGAAATGTGACTATAATAATTAGTAACTGCTTCCAGATGGAGACAAGATACATCAAGTACAGGGCACTGGCAAATGCTAAAGGAGAACCTTGAAATGGAGACCATTCATTTGAGTTCAAACGAGACCCATGGTACAAACAGTGCAAACAAGAAGCTTGTTCTGATCAGCACACCAAGAAACAGGTTTTCCTTAGAGGTTTGGGGCAGATTTCAGACATATAACATGAGAATGCAAGAGACTAGAATACATTTATGTATGTGTAGGTGGACAAAGAATATGGCTCATATTTAATAAGTACATATAGAAATTCCATCAATGACTTAAGCAGGAGCCTGTGTACAGGGCCTGAGAGCAGCCATCCAAGAGAAAGATGAATGAACATGGGAGCAGAGAGAAGCACAAGTGCACAGAATTACAAGAGGCTCAAGGGGAAAAAACACCAAGGACACAAAAGAGATCTTGAGACTGACCAAAGAAATTCCTTCACTGTTAGAGAAGAACTCTAGGAAAGGAAAAGATGCGAGTGTGTTGGTTTGAAGAGAAAACTAAAGATAACACAGCCAAAGGAGAAGTTATAACATTCCTTAACCTCTGAATTTTAGAGCAGGGAGTATAACAGCATGACAATAATAGCTCTTTCCTCTTGAAATGGGAAGAAACTGATGACAAATAAAGACAAGGTCAAGAAGAGACATCCACAGCTTAGAAAGGAAGATGCAAAACAATGCCTCATTTCTGTAGGAGAAAATGTAAATGGTGACACAGGGAAGCTGGAGAGAGAAAGAAAATGTTCATTTGCTTCCATTACATTCTCTCTCAAAAAAATCCTCCCCCTTCCCCCAAAAATGAACAACCCCAAAACAAAACAAACCCCCTCTACAATCTCTGAACATTCTAAGCTTGCTTAAAAGGAACTGAAGAACTGTCAAGAGGATGGCTGCCAGTAATGACCAGTAACAACTGCACACAGCAACTCCAGTCTGCAGGGGCCCAGAGCCCACCCTTAGGTCAGCACTGTGACACTGCAGGACAGAGACAGGGAGCAGAGACCCAGTGATGCTGATGCTAATCCGTCCATACCCACTGCTCACTTCATCTATGCCTCTATTCTGTCTTGTACAGGGTCTGTTCAGAACTAACAGCAACCTCAGTTCTAGCCATTTCATGTTTCTTTTCTTTTCTTTTCAAAACAAAAGAAAGTCTCGGTACTTCTTACCTCCTAAAGCGGAGTGTAACCCTTGTGGGCCTTGGTTCTGCTGCTGCATCACCATGAAGTTGGGGGGCACAGTGCCCTGCTGCACCATGGCATTCCGACTGGGAGAAGTGCCAGGCTGCTGGAATCCCTGGGGCAGCGTGCCACTCTGGGCAGGCCTTGGTCCCAGCGGCTGCTGCGTCTGGTTAACGGTGGGAGAGGAGGCAGGAGAGCCCTGCTGGAAGGAGGAGGGGGAGGAGGCAGGAGACTTGTTGGTCAGGTGGGGTTGTTGTAGTGGTGTGGGAACCCGCGAGGGCCCTCCCTGAAGGCTTTTCATTTGAGGAGCAGTAAACTGGCCAGGATTGGTCATCTGGGGAAAGTTTGAGTGAGCCTGGGAAGCTTGTTGGCTTCCAAAAGGATATGGAGGTGGAGGATGAGTAGGAGTTTGTACTGTTGCTAGAGATGGTCTTGCTTGAAGCTGCTGCTGCATTTGTCCAGGCAACGGGGCCTTTTTCCAACCCTGGTTTACTGTCAGTGTACCCAATGCTCCCTGGGTTGGAGGAGGCTGAAGTGCTCCAGAAGGAAGCTGGTTCCAGCCAGGGGGAACTGGAACCTGTGCTGGTGAAGTGAATGAAGGTCGAATACCCTGCTGTGGCTGCTGATGTGGCTGGGGAGGACGATTCTGCAACTGCTGCTGCTGTAGCTGCTGAAAGCTGGCTGAGTTCATCTGCCTGTTTACAGGAACTGACTGCATTGAATGGAGCTGAGGAGCTAAAGATCCAGATGGATGATTTTGTTGCTGGATATTTAGCCCAGATAAGAGTGGGTCCATTGCATCTATTAAAATAGCAAAGAAAAGCAGAAAAAAAATAACCTAAGGCAGACAAAACCCATGCCAAAACAAGAAAGGCTAAATTGCTTGCTTGCATTTGCTTACTCTGAATAAAAATTCACACTCCAGTTTCCAATTTCTCCAACAGACAATTGTAAAAGTTTTCAAAATGGCTGGGAGTCCCAAGAAGCCAGTTCTTATCAATTTATACCCTCTAAAATACAGCACTGACAGCTCCACAGTGCTTGTTGCTACAGCCTAATGTGAGCAATCTACACACTTAGAACTGTAGAATCACAGCATTATCTCAAGCTGGAAGGGCCTCATAAGGACCAAGTCCAACTCCTTGCTCCTGGCAGGACCACCTAGAACTAAGCCACAGGTCTAAGAGCATTGTCCAGACACTCCCTGAGCTCTGGCTGGCTTGGTGCTGTGACTGCCTCCCTGGGGAGCCTCTTCCAGGGACTGACCACACTGTGGGTGAGAAACCTTTTCCTGGTGTCCCATCTGAACTTCCCATGATCCACCTTCATTCCACCTCCTTGTGTCCCATCACTGGTCCCCAGAGAGAGGAGATCAGCCCCTTTTCCCACTGCTCCCTGTGAGGCAGGTGCAGACTGCGATGGGGTCACCCCTCAGCTTCTCTTCTCTGAGCTCAACAGGCCAAGTGGCCTCAGCTGCTCCTTCTAAGTCCTGCCCTCAAACCCTTTCCTCATCCTGGTCCCCTGCCTCTGGACACACTCAAGCCCTCTGATGTCCTTTGTGCGCTGAGGTGCCTAAACTGCCCCCAGGATTTGAGGTGAGGCCACCCCAGAGCAGAGTGGGACAGATCCCCTTCACCCAGCCAGTGATGCTGAGCCTGATGCCCCAGGACAGGGCTGGCCCTTGGGGCTGCAAGGGCACTGCTGGCTCCTGTTCCACTTGTCCTGAGCCCAAACCTGCCCATCCCCTTCCCCAGGGCAGCTCTCCACACTCCTGTCCCCCAGTTTGTATAATTCACTTGTTAGGGCTATTCCTACCACTTAAAAAATTAAGGTAGTACCATAAACTAACATTCCCTGAATATTTAAAACATTTATGAAAAATGCTATCTGTAAGAATAAATAATACAGAACTTTACAGAACCTGGCAAGGACTGCCACCATTTTATGGAGGGACAAGTAATAACCCTCCCCTTTTTTCTGCAGTCCCAAAATGCAAATAAGCTGCACTATCAGAATTGTGAAGAACAAACCCTATATGTTCACACCCTCCAGATTCCCAATCCTAAAACTTCTGGTTTACCTACCCTTCCTGAAAAGCATTTGTGCTCAGTCTGGGGCATTTGCTTCCTACCAGAAACATTCCTGCCTCATTGAACAAATCCTTGTCTTACCTTTAGCTAAACATAAAGCTCAGTCACAACAGTTCAACTGGAAAAACACCACTGCCCAACACAAACTACCAAGCAAGCTGGTCACTTATTAAGCACCCAAATTATTTGAAAAGTTTAACAAAGTAATGGGGGCACAGAGGGTTCCACAGAAAGAACAGCTCCCAGAAGCACAGGGGAAATGCTCCAGGACACTTCTGGAGTGTTCCCATGAGCACACACTCAAGCCTGTGTGCCAAAGAATGAAAACACCAGAGCATCTGCAGGTCAGGACCAGGACTGAGTGTTACCACCTGGCTGCGAGGAAGGCCGAGGTGTTCGTGGCTGCAGCTCAGCACCAGCACCACTGGCTACCATAGAGCTGGGCACATTTCCACTCTGGGGCATCATGACAGCTGTGGCATTGCTCATTCTTATTAAACCTTAAAAAATAAAAATAGAAATTATCAAGTTGTGCAGTTTTTACGTTGAGAAGAATTTCAGATTTTTTCTTTTAACAAAAAAAAAATTATATTCATCAATAAAACATTTCTTTAGATTTCAAGAACTGTTTGAAATAACCTGAGGACACACCTCTTTGTCTGCAAGCTCAGATTCCCTGATATCAAACAAAGAAGTTCAGGTCATGCTGAAGCTTTTTCTTTAACACAAAACTTTCAAAAGGATATAAAAGGAAACACTCTTGATTCACGAATTACTGTGAGCCTGACTTGCCACTGGAGTCATCAAGTGACAAGATTGGATCAAAGTTACAGATGTAACTCAAGGTTTTGCTAACTCTGAAACTAGAAAGTAACTGAGATGTTGCAGGAGAGAAAAAAAAATCCATGTTTCACCTCCACAGGGGGGTATTTTATAAAATTACTGATATTGTTGCCCTGTTATTGCTGTTATATTTATACTGTTTATCCTGCAGACAGGAAAAGAAGGTCATGATTGACAGAGCAGAGAGCAGAGCCCTTCTTTAAATGATTTACATTCTTTGC
>JAWMRB010000054.1:753798-764415 GCA_035584715.1 Xiphorhynchus erythropygius
AGCCCCATCCAACCTGGCCTTGGACACTTCCAGGGATGGGGCAGCCACAGCTTCTCTGGGCAGCCTGTGCCAGGGCCCCAACACCCTCACAGGGAAGAACTGCTTCCTAACAGCTACCCTGTACCTCTCCTCTCTTAGTTTGAAACCACCCCCCATTCTCCTGCCACTCTCTGCCTGTTAAAAGATACTTTCCCTCTTTTTTATAAGCCCTCTTTAAGTACTGAAAGGCCATGTATAAAATGGGTTTGCAGCAGAGTAAATACAGCGATTGCCAGAAAAGAAAGACATTTTAGAAACTCTTTACATAAAGTCAGCTTTTCTCCCTTGTAGCTCAAGTTTGGGAACAGTCTTCAGTTGTAGGTGCTGGCCTATGGTGCACCTGCTTAGGGAGACACTGCATGTGACCGTGTTGTGTCTTCACAGTTCAACACACTATCAAAACACCATCAGACACCATCATGGGAGAAACCACTTCAAAATGCTGAAAACCTTCTGAACCCCCAGTGCATCACTGTCAGCATGTAACAGCAGGAAACTCCCTGGCAGGACTCTCTGCAGACACCTCAGTACAGCTTTGACTTCAGCTCCTGGTAAATACTGTTGGCACCTCTTGCCAGATGAAGCAAATGTTTAAGTGGAGTTGCAGGGCAGTGGATCAAGGTTTACCTCGATAGATTGTGTGGACAGGATCCTCCACTGTGACACTGTAGTTGCTGAAGTCTTCCTCCACCAGGACTCCTCCATAGCTGTGGACCTGCATGACAGCAAAGCAGCACAGCCTGAACAGTCTGGGTCAAGGCTCTCTGTGCTCCTCATGCTGGCCCAGGGGGACTCACACCTCACTGTCCACCAAACACCATTGAGATCCCCGAGCCAAGTGTCAGGTTTCTCAGGATAACCTGCAAATCTGTGTTTTCATGGCCTTGTTGGCCTGGCTCACTGTTCACCACCATGGGAAGCCTCTGCAACTCCCCCAGCCCGGGGGTGCTCTGAAGACGTTCTGCCTGCCCAGGAGGATGGGAACTGGCACTGCCCTCTCTGTCCTGGGGGACAAGCACGAGTGTGTTAAGGGTTATGAAGCACTTCAACACTGCCAGGATTAGAGTTATATATGGATCCAGGAGAGAAGGAACCTGGGTGTAGTAGGTGGCCATCACTAGAAATCTCAATTAAAAAAATCACAATTCCCACTCTATTTGAAATTCTTTCAGGTGACTGTGGGTCTGCTGTAGCCCTGGTCTTCCTGTAAGACTCTCCTAGAGGTACAATTTACCAGGGTTGGTAATTTTCATGACCACAATAAAGATGGGTGTTTCCCTTCTCTGCAGGTCTTCAGTTGCTGAGTCATGATGGAGATGAGGTAGGACCACTGGAGGGTGGTCGGGCACTGGAGCAGGTCCCCAGAGCACTGGTCACAGCCCCAGTGCTGCCAGAGCTTATGGAACATTGGGACAATGCTCTTAGGCACATGGTGGAATTGCTGGGGAGTCCTGTGCAGAGCCAGGAGTTGGACTCAATGATCCTTGTAGGTCACTTCCAACTCAGGAGATTCTGTGATTCTATGATTCTATGACTCTGATGATCTTAACCTCCCCTAAAGAAGGTAACACACTGTCAGCCTACAGGTGCTGCTGGGCTCATGGGCCAACTGCTTTCTTCCAACTAGGAGAAGCCACACACACTGATGAGAGGTACTGCTGGGGTGACTTGCTGCTCCAAGTCCTCTGGATTCTCATCCAAAAAAGGACAGGAGCAAACCACCTGTGCTCTGATCTCTAACCCAGCCAGCTTACTTGGCAGCCAAACTCCTCTGGCATAACTGGACGAAGCACTGAAGTAGGAAAGCTAATGCGGGGCATGTTGTGGGGCCAGCATGTCAAACCACCCCAAGGCTGCTAAAGATGACTCTCCTACTAGAGATCCCCCTTTCCTTCCCAGAGAAAAGGCTGGTTGAAGCCAAGGGCTGTGCTGAGCTGCCAGTGCCTGTGCCAGGAGCTGCTTCCTTGGAGCCTGGCCAGAAGGGACCAGGGCAGAAGGAGCAGGATGGCACAGAAAGGGAAGCAGCCCTGGTCAGCCACATGCTGCAGGCCCCATCTCAAATTCCCCAGAGAACTGTTTTGCACCTGTGCCTGGAAGCAAAGGGGGGGATGTTTTGGAGCAGTGCTTGATTTCACCACGTGGATATCCTCCCTGTGCTGGAACAATAAACACTGTGGAAAAACCAGCACTTTGCTCTGCAACCAAAGCTGGAATTGTGCCCTGAATCCCAGAGCTTGCCAGGTCTTTGGTATGGCAACCCTGGGCCTCGCTTCTCCATAGAGAATTTGTGCTTCTCTGTAACAGCCCCTGGGTCAGGGGAATGTGGTGAGCAAAGCAAGGTTTAACTGTGGAGATGCTCACAAGTATGGCACTTTTCCTGTTCCTCATCCCTCACCTCTGCTGTGGCCCAGGTGAGCTGTAGATTTCCAAACACAGAGCTCACAAATGTCTAAGGCTTGAGTAGAATGAACCCATTCCAGATTACTCACCAGATACTGAAGGTCCATCACTTGCACCATGGTGCTGCCAACCACCCTGACTGCAGCCACACAGGTATAGAAGTTGCTGTGTTTTTTTGGGCTTTTTAACAGAATAATTTGTTTGTTGTTGATATTCTTTCCAAGGCACATGTAACAACAGGAGTTAAACTAGGGCACTCTCATGTGGGACCAAGCCTGTCTAATCCCCTGCTCACAAGGCTCAGTTTTATTTTTAAATCATCTTCCTGGAGGCCATATTTTATAGGCCCACTAATGACAACAACTTGCTTTTCAACAGTAGGGCACCTCTGTTGAAAAAGGGTGCCCCTCAAACCAACACAGCCCAGAGGGGGTCTTCAAATTGACTTTTTTCCTTCAAAAAACCAGACTGTCCTGGTTATAGAGGAATTGAAGGTTTCACTTCTGTAGGCCGTGGGAATTGCCTGTGTGTCACTTACAGCACTGCAGGGATAGAGCCAGGGACAGAAAAGGAAAAGGAGATTCCATGCATCTGTCCTCACCATTGTGCTGACACTTGGCTTATCTCCAGGTTGTCACCTTGAGCAGGTGGGAGCCCCAGCCTGGTAGGAGACAGAGGCAGTGCTGGCTCACCTCAGAGATCATCTCCTGGGTCAGGTTTCCAGTGTAGAAGGCTGCTGCCCCCTCTGCCCCCAGCAGGTGCAGGACAGCTGCAAGGTCCAGGCGCCGCACAAACATGCCAGGCAGGAGGGGCTGCCCATCCGGCACGAAGAGCTCCCGGAACCGCTCAGAGTGGTTCAGGTCCTTCAGTTCACTCAGGGCTTTGGCTGCAAGTGAGGAAGGGAAAGACATCCAGAAAGAACGGGGATCAGGAAGGCACAGGGGACCTGGAGCACCGTGCACCCAATGGGAATGCTGGGGGCTTGCTGCTGCCTCCAGCCCTATTGCACAACTAGAGGGAGGTTGGATCAGGGATCCATGGGATCTGGGAAGGAAATGCAAAGAAACCCAAGTGTTGTTCCCTGCCTGACCCTGGGTGCTGCCCAACGTGTGCTGCTCTGACCTGGCTCTGGCCAGCCAGAGCACAGGGCTCCAGTTTTGCTGCCACCACGCTCTGGCCATGGTTTGTGCATTGCTGAGCTCCCAACACCATCCATCTCCAGGTCCAAAGAGCCTTGATTTCCCATGAGTAACCACCTACATCCCCAGCTGCCTCGCACCCCAGAGCAGGGGCCAGCGGGCTGCCCTGTGCTGAGCAGTCACCTTTAGGTCCCCATCAGGTGCTCACCCAAATCATGTGTGACATTAAAGCCATTCTGGGCGACAGCGGCTGCGAGGCCCAGCAGCTCGGACCACGGGAGTCTGCAAAGGAGAGAGGACAAGGAGAAACATGCCTTGGAGGGGTGCAGTGGGGCAGGACGGGGGGGGAGCAAGGGCAGGGCTCAGCTCTGCAGTCAGGGGTTCCTAAAAGACTAGGCTGTGGGGCCAGCAGTGGCCAAAAGGAGCACTGAGCCTTCAGTGGCTGTTTCTTCTTAACAGGATCGTGTCAGTGCTCCAGGATGTGCACCAGGGAGGAATGGCAGTGCACGGATGGGGGAAGGGACATCTCGGGAGCAAAATCTCAAGCCAGCCTCTGGCCCTGAGCAAGTCATCCAGGTCCCTCCCTCCCAGTCCCCACAGGGCACCAAGGACAGCCACAGTTCCTAGGATCCAGCTAAAGTGAGAATAAAAATAAACAGACATGCATGGAAATGTGCTGCACCTGTGTATAAGAGAACATTTATTATCTGTCTTGTTAGAATTTCACTTTGCAGAAAACCTGACCAAGCTGAATTCTGGGTTTTTTGCACACAAAGTACCAAAAAATGAACCACTTTTTCAAATCAAGCCTCCAAGTATCCCTTAGACAATGGTTTTGACTGGTGGCTTAGAACATGGTCTGATGGCAAGGCCTCATGTGCTCCCAGCTCCCCAGCAGGGACCCCAAGGCACAGCCTGTGCCAGCCTCATGTCTTACCTGCCATGTAACTGATGTGCCTGGTGCATTCCTTGTATCATGCCTGGCACCCCCACGAGCAGACCTGGCTTTAAAATAAGAAGGACAAAAAGGAACAGTAATCTCCTTTCCATAAGGACATAGGACATGGTCCCCAAATGCAAGTCAAGAAGATGCAAGTCACGTTCTCTTTGGAACTATCTGCATAGTCAGGGGAGGGGAAGAGGTCTGTAAAAACACAATTAGGGAATAAAAGGTTTTGAAAGGAAAGAATCAAATTCAATCCTGTTCTCAAGCCAGTTTGAGACGTGCCAGAGGGATGTGCCTTTTTACTCCCCAAGCCCTGCAGGCATTTTGGGGCTGACAAAGCAGTACTTTCCCTGGATTCTCCATGCCTGTAGGACCCAGGAATTCCAATGGTGAGAGAGGCCTCCTGTTGCTTTGCTGGGCATCTCCCCCTTCAGCCTGAAGGTTGAGGGAAGGAGGGCTGGAAACAGCAGCCCTGAAGGGCTGGCTGTGGGACACTGGTGCTCACCTTGGTGTCCTGCTGCAGGTGCCCTTCCAGCGGGATGCCCAGGGGTGCCACCTCCCGGAAGTCGATCACCCAGCTCCTGTTCTTGCGGATGTCGTGGAGCAGCATCACCCCCCCCCTGCAGCGAGAGGGGGTCAGGCCACGGCACCAGCTGCTCCTGCAACAGCTGCTGCTGGAGAGCCAAGGTGAAGAGGGTGGGTGCCCCTGGGGCCAGGGTCAGTCACAGTGTGGCAGGTCACTGTGGCAGGTCACCAGCCCCAGAAGGGTGCCAGGGTGGCCAGTAATGTGGGGAATGGTGCTGGACTTCCCCAGAGCACAGACCAGGACAGCCAAGGCAGCTGCAGGACACAGGCAGCCCTGTGCTGAGCCTGGTGAGGTTGGATCAGTCCCTGCCAGCCTGGCTCTGTTCCACTGTCAGGTGGGGACCATCTGGGATTTTCTTTCTAATCTGAGCAGTTTTGCAGCAAAAGAGGGATTTTGTTTACACCAGCAATGGGTGGTGCAGCTGGAGCAGGTATCAGATGGCTGTGGGTTATGCAATGCTCATGAGCCCTCCTGCAGAGCCAGGCTCACCTGGATGCCACCCTGGGGATGAGGGTTGGATGAAGGTCGTCCCTTGCTGCCATGCCTCCCTGACAGCTGCCTGGAGCTGGCATTGGACCCCAGCCCCAGGAGCAGAGCTCATGGAAGGGAGAACTCGGACTCTGAAAGAACTGGGACTGAGCCTGGGGTGTTGCCAGCTCCTGTCAGGTTGAACTGGGCTTGGGGCAACCTGGTCTAGTGGAAGGTGTCCCTGCCTATGGCAGGGGTATGGAATTAGCTGAGCTTTAAGGTCCCTTCCCTCTCTGGGACTCTCTGAAACCATTTGCTTGAGGACAGCTGTAGTCCCCAGCACAGGGCGAGTGCCCAGCACTTACCCGCCGAGCCCCGAGGTGTGGGGGTTGACGATGCCCGCGCAGAGGGCCGAGGCGATGGCGGCGTCCACGGAGGAGCCCTGCCTGCTCAGCACCCGGGTGCCCAGCGCCGTGCAGGGCGCAGCGTCCGTCACCACGGCGCCACGGTGGAACAGCTGCGGGAGAGCAGAGCGGTGTGCTGGGCAGCAGTGCCCACACCTCCACCCAGCAATGTGGGACGTGAAGCCTGAGGCCACTGCCAAGATCACGGCTGAGCCGCATTTTAAGGTGCCTCCAAATGCTGGTGGGAGCTGCATGTCCCTTGTTCCAGGGCAGCTCTGTGCAGTCACACCACCAGCTCAAACACCTTTCAGCAGCAGACGTGCTAAGCTGGGAAGGCCACGCTTGCTCCTGTCTCCCTCAGCCCCAGAGCAGGGTTGGACTAATCCTCAAGTGCAGTGGGTGATCAATGGGTGCAGTCATTGTCACTGGGAATGGGAACACAGTTGCAGAGAATGCAGTGTCCCCCTAGAACCACAGTTTGTTCTCCTTCCTTCCTGGTGCCCACGCCAGTGCTAATGCTATCACAGGATGTATTAAAACATTGATTTTAACCCAGTGGTACAAATTGCAGCATCTCAACATGAGCCAGGGTGGCCTGGGGAAGTGTGAAGACAGAAGGGCCATGGAAGCACATGGACAAAGTGACAGTGACTACTGGCTACCCATGATCCTTCCCAGGCTGCAGTACTTGGCAGATGTTCTACAGGAAGATCCAAGCCCATGGCCATGATGCCTTTGCTCTGCAATTGAGCACTGGGCTGTGGAACACACTGGCAGAAGGTTCACTTCTGTTTTCAGTTATTTCCCTGCTTGGTCCTGGATGGATCTTCCAGAGGGGAATATGGGTATTTATGCCCATAATCCATAAAGCTCTCTCTCTAAGTGGACAGGAAGTCTAAATAAGGATTGTTTTTGGAAAGCACTCACACCTGGCTCAAACCCCAGCTGGAGTCATGGCAGTGGGGGGCAGTGGGTTCCTCCCAGCAGCACCCCAAAACCTGCCTGGCACAGCCCCCCACAGGGCAGGCACTGAGCCCAGCCTGGCTCTCCAAGGGCAACCCCCAGGCACAGGAAAATGCCTTCAAGACAATTTGGGGTAGAACTGCACAGAGACTCAGCACTCAGGGCCTGGCTGACACTAGCTGTGGCTCACTGGTACTCACCCTGCCAAACTGCCAGACAGGAGGAAAGCTAGGGAACTTCTCTTTTCAGAGCCCAAGCCCAACTACAAAGCCACCGTTTTGTCTTACCTGAGGGTCCCCAAAATAGATCTGCATGATGAGGGCCACTGTGACACCCGTGGCAAAGGTCAGGCAGGCAGTGATGATGACGGTCAGCCCATCCTGCCGGTAGCTGCAGTCTCCAGAGAAAGGGTCCTTGCTGGTCTCCTGCAGAGGGGACACATCCTGGCTTCCCATCTCCGAGGAGGACGAGGGCAGGCGCTGGAGACGTGCAGACTTCAGGAAGGAGTCTGGGTCTTTGTGGGAGGGAGAAAACAAGGGTGAGTTATTGAGCAACCTGGGGCTCTTATTACAGTGTTTACCCAGCACTAACATTACACAGAGCCCCTTCCAGCTGGCTATCACCTTCCCTATTGATCACAGCCCTCAAAAACCTTTCTGGCTCAGATGCTGCTTTAGGTCATTATACTAATCCCTTCGTTTAGCTCCAGTTATTCCAAAGTGACTTCCCTACAGATTAAGAGGGGCAAAAAAACTCCTGAATTTTGCTCCATTTCAGTCCATCCATCAGTCTTTAGTGATGGGCCCACAGTTACTGCTCTGCTTGAAGGGGTTCTTAACACAGCACTGACTTGCAAAGAGGTCTCTGAAATGCAACAGGACTGAAGAAGAGGAAACTGAGATATAAAAAAAAAAAATCCAGCAGCTTAATGTGGAGCTGTGTTTGAGCTAAAGCACCTGAGTAAAACAGAGGCAAAGCGAAACATGTGGCCTGGGCACAGAAAATATCTCTAGGGAAGCATGGCAAGGTGAGGAAAGAGAAGAGCAAACCTGCAAACTGGAGGCATCAGGACAGCCACTTGTTCTGACAGCAGGAAGGACTCTGCATTAACTCTTTGCTTCCTTTGGCAGACTAAGCCCACTGTGAAATGAAGCCACTTGCACAGTGCCCAGCTCCAAGAGGGCAAAGCAGTGGGGCAGGGCTTTGCTGGGCAGCAAACACAGCTCAGCAGGATAAAAAGGTCTCTTTTTTGCTCTGAAAGATGCCTGGAATCTCTGCAAGCATCAGCTGCTGCCCTCGTGGCTGGGAGGACACCTGAGCATGCCCTGCCTGTCCCTGATCACTGCTGGGCACACAGAGCTGCCAGGGCAGCTGTGAGGACATGCCCATCCCTGCAGGGCACTGTAAGGGACCAAGCAGCTCAGGGCATCATCCAGGGCTCCTGGATGCATCTTTTCATGGGGTGTGGTGCCCTGCACACCCGTGGTGGGAAAAAGAGGAGCACCTAGTGGAAAAGACAAGAGGAGAAGCCTGTCCCTCCATACAGGAGGTGTTTCCTGGGTTCAGAAAGGGAAGCCCACATTTCCAATCACCCTGTCTGCCTCTCTGTCTGCTCTGGCAGGTGGTGTCACCCTGGGGACTGCCAGCCCAGTCCTTGCCATGACATTAGCAAGGTCTCCTGGGTGCAGCTCTTCTGGGGCCAGGGAGGGAGGTCGTTTTAGTTTCAATGAAGGTGCAAGCAGAAGCAAACTCCCCACATGCAGGGAATCTCCCCCCTCAGGGTGAATTTAATCTCCTTCATGCTGTGGCAGTTTAGGAGTGCAACAGGGAAAGGCTCAGCTTTCCCAGCCTGCACCTCTGAGCACACACTGAGCCCCTCACTGGCTGGGTTGGTCTCAGTGAGTTGGGCCTGCAGCATGTGGGCAGAGTGGGAGGACTGGCTGGTGGCCTCAGGTGGGGGCCACAACTGTCCTAGCAGGGGACACTATTGGGGAGGGATATCACATACAGCCCCTGGCATCCCCTGCCCAATCCCTCCAGGACACGGTCCCTCTGCTCTGCTCCTGTAGCTCTGGTGACAGGCCAGCCCAGCACAAAGGGACATGGACACCCAGGGAGCAACTGTGGGAGAGGGCAGGCCATGACCCTCCCACCAGACAGCGTTACCTTCACTCTCCACCACAGACATCCCATATGGCCTTAGTCTCTTTGTCTCTGTGACCACTGGTGCTGCATGGGGACAGCAGGGCCGTGGTTTGGGGCCAGGAACAGCTGGAAGAGCTCAGCTGGGAGCACTGGGGGCCAGGAGCAGCCTGCAGAGCCAATGTGCAGGTACCCATCCCACCGATGTCCACACTTTGAAAGAGAAGCCACCAAACCCAGCTTGGCTTTCATGAGGGCTGTGAAGGGGATGTGGCTTTGGGGAACCAGGGGCAGCTCAGCTCTGAAGCCACCGCAGAGGGGACAGCAGAGACTGGAGCCACCCGTGGGCTCTGACCCGTGGAAAAGGGCAGCCAGCTCCTGCAACACAGAGTTGGACAAGTGTATTTCCATGTGTCAGAAGAGCAGGAGCCCCTCCAGCCACCCCCTCTGTGGGCACCAGCACAGCCAAAACCATCCTGAATTCTGGGTGTGAGACAAAAGAGGCCTCGTGCTCCCAGACGAGCTGTCCCCACACACCTGTATGCAGTGGTTTTATCCCCATGACACGGGAGGGCACAGGGAGAGAATGGGCAATGGGTGCTTCCCCTGCAGCCCAGTGGGACGGGGCAGGGGGCAGGGGGGACACGGGGCAAGGGGGACAGGGGGCTGTGCAAACATGGGCCTGGGGGATTGGGGCTGGCAGGCAGGCAGACTGTCCTCCGGGAGGGGAAGGGCAACCCTGCGGGGAGAAACACGACATGGGCGAGAAACAACACTTCTCTCAGGTATATCAGAGGAAGCAATCAGTGGAAAACAGGCAGAGGGTTTTCTCATGGATCAAAGGATCGCCTGACTCTATTCCAGCCGACTACCGGCGGAGAGATGCCCAAGAAGCACCCCCGGGGACGGAGGGGTGATGACAGACCATCCCGGACGGAGGGATGCCCAAGGAGGCCCCCAGACGGAGGGATGATGGCAGAGGCCCCCAGACGGAGGGATGATGAGAGAGCCCCCCAGACGGAGGGGTGATGACAGACCATCCCAGACGGAGGGATGCCCAAGGAGCCCCCCGGTGGCCCCGCAGGAGCGGCCCAGGCTGGAAGGCCAAGCCGGCTGTGAGGGAGCTCCCTGCGGGGAGCCCTGGCCGGGCTCGGGGGGCGCGGGGGTCAGAGGGGCTCGGGGGTCGCGGGGGTCCCGGAGGGCTGTGCCGCCGCCCCTCACCCGTGTCCTGCTCGCCCAGGAACGCGTCCTCCTCCTTGCGGGCGCGCAGGCCGCTCTCGGCCGGCTCCTCCTCGGGCAGCCGCGGGAAGCTGGTGATGCTCATGTAGTCCACGGGCGACCCTGCGGCCAGGGCCCGCTGCCGGCCCGGCACGGCCTGCGCCTCCTTCTCCGCCTCCGCCGGCAGCGCCATCGCCCGCCGGGCCCACACGTGCCGCTCCCGGTGCCGCTCCCGGTGCCGCTCCCGGTGCCGCTCCCGGTGCCGCTCCCGGTGCCGCTCCCGGTGCCGCTCCCGGTGCCGCTCCCGGTGCC
>JAWMRB010000054.1:774891-787911 GCA_035584715.1 Xiphorhynchus erythropygius
CTATTGACTTTGGCATATGGTCTCATTTGCACCTTAATTTGGGCAGAGGCATCTCTCTAATAATTTTAAAGAACCTGGTGATAACACACCTTGCTGCTGATTCCAGCAGGACCTGGGACTTCCTGGGGCAGTTTGACTCTCCCTGGGCCATGTGGGATTGGCACAGAGGAGACAGGCAAGCGAGTCCTTGTCTCAGGCCTCTGGTCGCTTCCAGCCAAGGCCATGTGATTTAAATACAGATACTTATGGGCTTCAAAAGCATCTTGCCCTGCTCCAGCCATCAGGTCTCTGATCACACACCCAGCCCCTCAGCATTTGCCTCATGCCAGGGGCTGATCCAGGCCAAGGGACCCACATGACACTGGCAGGAAGGGGACAATGCAGGATCATCCCTACCTCTGGCAGATCCTGTGCCTGACCCCACACCAAGGCAGGGCCAGGTCCCACCTGTCCTGGCTCCAGCCTCGCCCCTGGGACACTCCTCAGCTGCCTGGGCTGTGATGGTCACACCGGGAGCAGGGGCAGGGGACACCTGCTGCTCCTCCACGCCTCAGGCTGTGTCCCAAGCACTGTCCCCAGCCCTGTGCTCCTGCCCCAGGCCACTTCACAGGGGTGGAAACACTTGCACAATGATGAAACACCTGGATCAGGGGACTGAGCTAAAAAAATGTGGGTTTACTCTATTTGCCTGATCCATTGTCCAGAGAAAAGCAAATTAAATTTGGGCTCAGAAGGAAGCAAAAGAGGTGCCAGAGAGTGTCCTGAGGGTACAAACAGGCCCCGGTAAGAGGTGGGTGTTGGCAGACACTTGGAAGTGGGGGAGAAAGATGACACGGAGAGCCCTGGGCACAGGCAGGGGAAGGCAGGGGGAGCTGGGTGGGGGCTCAGCAGCAGCCCCTGATGTGCACACACCTGCAGAGCCTGCAAAGCCCACGCTGCCTCTCCTTGGTGAGGAGCTGGGGCTCAGGGAGGGACAGTGGCCACCCCGGGTGGCTGGAGGGTGGTCCTGCTCCTGACAGGCTCCGAGGAGCACCAAAACCACACTCATGCCAGGATTCTCCTCCGGCACAGAGAACCTCGGGACCAGCCACAGGGTGGCAGCTCGGGCTGGCTGACTCCTGGTTCTTTTCTTCTCTCTTTTTGTTTCTTCTCTTTCCTTACATTTTTATTAAAAAGACAAACCTTCTGGGGACCCCCCGTTCAGCTCACGGGCAGGGCGAAGGTTCTGTGCTCTCCTTGCCTCACCTCTGCCCCAGCACTGTACCCGGTGGCATTTTTAGCCCCATTCCTGCCTTTGGCCAGCTCCTGTTCCCACAGCCTGTCTTTGGAGGGGCTGCAGGCAGGTCCCTGCAGGGCTGGGAGGAGGCTCAGGGTTGCTGGTGGGAAGGAAAGGGGAGCAGAACCTGCTGCCGAGGAAAGGTGTCTCAGGGTCGGTGCCTGCCCTGCCTCAGGTGAAGGGTAGGAGCTCCCCATCCCTGTTCCTCTGGCCTCGGGATCCCTGCCTGGGATGGGGGCAGCTCTGGCTGGGCTCTGCTCCAGGCCCTTTGAGGGGCTGGTTGGGGGTCCTTGGGGGGTCTCACAGCCTGGGGCAGCAGCAGAGCTCAGCGTTGGGGGCTGGTCCGTGTGGCCACCCTTCCCTCTGTGTGGCCCCTGGACCACTGGCAGAAGTTTTCCACCTCTCCGTGGAACCCCGCGGGCTGCCGGTCCTCCAGCACACCCTGCCTGCCCCCAGGACCCGCTCCGGCCGCGCCATCACATCCAGAGCTGTCCCGGTGTCACCCGTGGGTGCCCACGGCTCCTCCCGAGCGTGCCATCCCCGCGTCCCCGGGCCGGGATGCGCAGGGGACGCGCCGGTCACAGCCCGTCGGTGCCGCCCCACGGGCCGGGGCGCATCCCCGCGGGACGGGGGCACGCGTGGGCCGCTCCTTTCGTCTATATAAGGCCGTCCCTGCCCCCGGCCCCGGCCCCGCCGCATTCTTCTGCCTTGTATGGGCCGAGCCGGGCCGGGGCGGGCCGGGACCCGCTGTCCCCCCGCCCCGCAGAGCCGCGTCCCGCAGATCCCGCAGATCCCGCAGATCCCACAGACCCCGCAGATCCCGCAGGTCCCGCAGATCCCGCAGATCCCACAGACCCCGCAGATCCCGCAGGTCCCGCAGATCCCGCAGATCCCGCAGATCCCGCAGATCCCGCAGCTCCGGAACAGGTGAGGCGGCTCCGCCGGGACCCGCACCGGGGACAGGAGCGAGTGGCGACGCCGGGGAGGGGACACCGGGTGGGATGGGGGGAAACGGAGTGGGACGGAGCGGGGGCAGCCCTGGGGGAACGGAGCGGGATGGAGCCGAGGGCAGCCCCGGGGGAACGGAGCGGGATGGAGCCGAGGGCAGCCCCGGGGGCACGGGGAGGGATGGGGGAGCGGGGGGACAGCCCCGGGAGCACCGGGAGGGATGGGGGAGCCGGGGGAGCAGCTCAGACAGCCTTGGGAGAGCAGAGGGAGGCAGCCCCACCGCCCCTGCAGCTCTGCGGTGCTGGAGCTGATGCCGGGATCAGCCATGGGAACGGGAGGACCGGGAGGCAGGAGGGTCCCCGGGGAGCCTGGCCGGGCACCCCCTGCCCGGGCAGCCTCTTGGCAGGCCTGGCAGGGATGTCCTGGCGAGGGCGGGTGAGGATGGTCCCTGAGCCGAGCCCTGGGAGCTGTCGGCAGTGCTCTGGGGCTGGGACATCCCCGGGTCCCCGGGGTGGCAGATCCTGCCGCCTGCAGCTGTGCCCACCTTCCCATCTGCGAGAACTGGTCCTGTCTGGAACATCTGCTTTTCCCCAAGTCCTTTTGCCGATGGTCAGAGCCAAGGTCGGATGCACGTATGATGCTCCAGAGACCTCCCCAGAGACCTGAGAGATGTCAGGCAACAAACTGCTGTAAGGCAGAAAAGCTTTATTTAGTTCATTTCCCTCAGCCTTACATACAGAGGGATGCTGTGTTTTGTTTAGCCTTTCCCAGGAAAACTTGAGGCCCTCTTGGCCTCTCACCTGGCATTCCCTTGTGGTACAAAATGTGATAAAAGACAGGGAAACATTAAAACATGGACTTGTAGGCGAAGGCAGCAGCTGGAGCAGCGTTCTTTGGAGTGGAACATCCCGAGTGTCAACAACCACTGCTCTGACCAAAGATGGTCGGGTTCCTTCAGTTGCTGGACTTTTTTCCATTCTCCCTGGCAGGCTCTGTGGCTGGAGGAGGAGTTCGTGGTCACCTCCCCCTCTGAGGCACCGCACACAGATCCCCCTGCCGAGGTGAGCTTTAATTCTCCCAGGAAAACACCCAGCCCTGGCTGGGCCATGTTACACTGCTGGCCCAGGGCCATGAGGACCTTCTGCCCGTGGTTCATTTCCCAGCCTCCTGAGGATCTGAAGGTGCTGAGTGCTGGATCCTTTGCACACTGGGGTCATCTGTGGAGGCTTCTTGTAGAGGCTGCAGAACTTGCTCTTTGGAAGGGTTTATGTGTGCTTTATGGGCATGGGGAGGTCCTTGTTCCCTAAAATTGGCAGGAAGGAGCTGGTCCAGAAGCCTGCCACTGAACTTGCAGCCAAAGCCCTGGTTCAGGTCCCCAGTGTCCGGTGGGAGCTGAGGGAGGGCTGGGATGAACTCTGCCTCCTGTGGTCACTGCACACTTTGCTCTGCCTTTTGGATCCTGCCCTGCACCTCCTCTCTGCAGTCAGTGCTGGTGGCTGTGCTGGAATGGAGACACAGCCTGGGGCTCGGGTTCTGCTTCCCTTCAGCTCCAGAGTTCCACACCCATCTCTCATAAGGTCACAAAAGGAGGCAGAACAGCAGCTGCTCCCGTTCCTGCAGTGTTGGGTGGGATGGGGACTCCTCATGCAGCTCCCAGTGCCTCTGGCTGGCAGTGGCACCAGCACCCCTCCTCACTGGAGCTGAGCAATGCCACATCTCAGGGGCATCCTGGGCAGGGCTGTGCTGCAGGGAAGGGACAGTTTAACAACAAATTAGGCAGGGAAGATGAGCTGCTCCCCGTTTTTCCTCCAGTGTGACACCCTGGTCCAGGTGTCCCTCTGTCTTCTGGGGCAGGATGTGTGCACAGGGGCAGTCCTGCTGCTGGGAGGGGTGTCTGAAGATGGCAAAGCTTTACAGGTGGAACAATGCCCTGGCTGCATCGCTGCCCTGCAGTCTCCTGTGCCACGTTGAGATGCTGTAGGCACCACCTCGCCCCACTGGCCCTTGTGGGAGAGCGGGGGGCAACTGCTGCCTGGGCAGGGCTGTCAGGGGTGTTGCTGGCCATGTGTGGTGAGGGCCAGTGCCTGCCCAACAGTGAACAGAGCTGTGTCATGGCTCACTGGGACTCTGAATTCCTTTTGGGAAGCAGCACTGTGTAGAGATCTAACCACAGTGCCCCTGAGGAGCCAGTATTGACCCTGCAGGGGTGGCCCTCGGGGCAGCCCAGGCTGTTGGAATCACTCTTTCCCTCCCTGACCCAAAGCATCCAGCACATTGTGTCTCTTGCTGCCCAGTGGAGAGGGCTGGAATGGTGATGTCCCTGCCTGGCTGTGCCAGGGACGACAGGGAGGTCCTGCTGGGGCCACAGCCTGGTCAGCACTGTCAGAGGTGGCTTCTCCAGCTGGTGGAAAACCCTTAGCAGCATCTCCCGGGAGACCACAGCTTCCAAACACATCTGAACACCCCAGGGCCTGGGGACAGGCTGCTGCTGCAGCCAGAGGAGCTGCCCTGTCCCCTCCCTGCCCAGACACTCCTTCTTTGTGCCACCCAGCCTGTCATAGCCCACTCAGCTCAGTAGTGAGTTCCCACTGGTTTATTTTCCAGCTGGGACAGTGAGCTGGGTCAGCAGGGTATGGTGGAAGCAGGCAGGAGGGAGGAGGATGGGGATGGGATGGGATGGGATGGGATGGGATGGGATGGGATGGGATGGGATGGGATGGGATGGGATGGGACAGCCTGCCCTGGCAGCACTGTCCTGTCCCTTTGGCTTGTCCCACTCTCCCCAGCATGGCCAGGAAGTGGTGCCAGGATAGAGTTGCTCATTTGGTTTTTACCAAGGAGGAAACACATGGCAGTCTGTACTTCTGATAACTGTGGGTCTTTTCCTCTTTCTCTTTAAAACTAAACTGTTTACTTATTTCTGAACTCCTTAAGCCAGCCCTGTGGTCCCTTGAGTCTGGCTCTCAGGTAGGGGAGGCACAAACCTGATGGTACAGGAGGTTGGGAGGTGGTCTTGGCAGGAGCAGTGGCAGAAGGACAAGGGGGTAAGGGCAGCTGGTGGTGGGGCGAGCTGTGGGTCAGAGCAGCACAGGGCTGTCCTGGTGCCAGCCCAGCACTGACCTCCTGGGCTGGAGCTGTGCTGGGATGGGGTGTTCAGTGGGGCTCGGCAGGAGCAGGACCAGGCTCTGTGAGTTTCCCTCTTGCTGAGGAGGAAGCTGAAGGTTTGGTGGTGCTCCCTTTATCTGAGGTAAGTCCACCCCAGCGTGCAGGGCATCGGGGCTGGGCATTTGCTGAGACACTCTGGGCATTGGGATCTGGGGAATCCCACAAACCATGGCCTCAAGGACTGGACAGCATGTGTAGGGCCTGCCTCAGTTGAGTCAGGGCTCCCTGCAGATCCCTTGTCTTATGCACAGGAACCTTCCCCCACAGTGACCAAAAAATGTGAATTTCCAAGTCCCAGCCAGCCCAAGGAGGCCCAAGGAGATAGAATGACTGAGATGGGCCTGGGCACTGAACATCTTCCTAGGGCATATTTTGGATCAAACATCGGGTCAATGTGCTGTCAAGATTGTACTTAATCCCCTCAAGGAGCACGGTCTGTCTGGAGAGGGTGCCAAGCTGATCACAGCTGGGACAGGTAAATATTTGGATAAGATTAATTAACGTGGTGAGATCAGAACTCATGCTTATTTCTCTAGTCTTCTAATAATTTTGTGTGTTCTGAAAGCTGCAGAGCTTTTATTGCTGGTTCTGATGGCCTGGTGGGGTTGTGGTGTTGAACTTCTGCTGTGGGATGTCACCTGGGGAATGTCCCTGGCACACAGTGGTGCCTGGCAGGGCAGAGGGAGGGTGTCCTGCTGCAAAGGGCTTCATGGTGCAGCAGGGCTGGAGGAAGAGCAGGCAGAGATGGGCTGGGGGAGTGGAGTCTCCTGCCCACCCGGGTGGGCACAGCTGGGCTCCCCAGTCCTGCTGCTCCCCTTGGCTGGATGGTGATAAATGTCTCTGTGCTGGTGGGCACTGGGAAGGGATGGAAGGTGAGGGGGATGGTTGGGGATGTGATGGCTGCTGTCAGTGCTGGATGCAGTAGATGGGAGGGGGCTGAGGGCAGTGTGAGTCCATCCCAGTGCTGTGGCCACTGGGGAATCGGGGAAACAAGGAAGGACAGTTTCCTGGGGGTACAAGGTGTGTCCCCTGCAGATAAAGGGCCTTGCCTGGGTTCAGTGGATGCTCCTGGGAGCACTGTCAGGGCGTGGGGAGAGTCCCCAGCCCCCTGAGAGCTTGGCTGGTCGCCATGGTGTGTATAATTGGGATTTGGCACTGCCTGTTGCCCCTGGAATGTCCTTCCAGCACAGCCCAGCCAGGGGAGCCTGGGGACCACAGCAGGCTGGGAACCAGGCTGGTGGCTGCACCAGCCCCTGCCTCTGCTCCCCTTGAAAGGGTGACAGCAGGAGGGGAGAGGGAGAGCTGCAAAGGGTGTGGGGAGGGCTGGTGGAGCTGTGGAAGGGCAGGGGAAGGTTTTTGTTCTGCCCTGGTCCGTGCCAGTGCCAGATCCCGCCCGGAAGGGATGCTCCCAAAGCTCCACAGTCCCCCCGGGTCAGCCCTAAGGACACAGCTGGGAACAGATTCCAGAGCAGCCCTCCTGGGGTGTCCAGCCCAGCAGGAATTGTCCTGGCCCACGGCTCGCTGGGGGTGTTGCTTTGTGTTGCTTCAGGTGACATGATGGGGCTCCTGAATTGCTCCATCCCAGGGCAGGGCAGGGAGAAGCCCAGGTCCCTGCTGCCCACCGGGCACACAGAGCACAGGGCTGATACTCTGTTCTTCCCCCATGCAATCCCTTTTATAGTCCATTAATTTACCATTGCCCCCACAGCTATTCCCCAAACCAGACCCTGGCCCAGGGGCTGTGTGTGAGGAGGAATGGATGCAGCAAACAGGACAGCTTGGAGCAGTGACCCTCCTCGGGCTGACCTCGGCTGGCTTGGGCTGCAGGGCCATCCCAGCCTGTCCCACAGGACTGTCCCTCTGCCAAGCTGGCTCTGTTGGCATCCTGCTGAGTTATGCCTGGCAGGATCCCATTGGCAGAACCCTGAGCATCCTCTACTGGGGCAGTATTGGGGGTTGCTGGGCATGCTGAGCACCCCATACAGAGCCAGTTTGGGTCCCCAGCATCACCGTGCAGGTTGTCCCCAACACTGACTGCATCCCTCAGCCTGGCAGTGTGGGGATGTCACCAGCCCTCTGCTCGGAGACCCTGAGGGAGCCTGGGTGCCATCCTGGGCTGGGAGTGGGCTCTGTGCTCCAGCCCTTTTCCTGCTGGGGGCAGGAACCTCCACCTTGGAAGGACCAGGTTTTCCTGCCTTGGTGGTGCTTGTGGTCCACACTTTGCCATTCCCCATGGTGCACACCTTGCCTCGGCTGTGTCCCCAGAGGTCTCTCTGTCCCACTGCTGCCTCCCCGAGGCTCTCCCCTTCCCCTGTAATAGCACTGGTGCTCAGCATCCCGTGGCCCTGGTGGTGCTTGGCCGCTCTCCCCTCCACCACAGGGGCTCTGCAGCCCCCCAAGGTCAATGGTCCCCTTTCCCCTCTGCTTCAGGGCCCTTCCCAGGGGCTCCCCAGGCAGGGAGGGAGGCAGTAAGTGGCCTTTGACCCGGCAGGACGTGGGATGGATGGAGGGACAGAGGGGGATGGGGAGCAGTGGTATGTGAGGAATGTGCCCAGAGCAGATAACCCGTCCCTGCTGGGTGCTGGGGCTGCTCCTCTGCCATAGCATGGGGGGTGTGAGGGAAACCCACCAATCTAGGAGCGGGGCTGGGGCCTCAGAGAGCCCTGCCAGGTGAGGGGAGGCTGAAGGGGCACGGCCACACTCTGCCTGGAATGCCCAGACACCTGTCCCCGTGGTCCCCAGAACTGGGACACAGATGGGTGCTGGGCTGGGCATCTCTCCCTGTGCCAGTAAGCAGAGGGGACAGGAAGCAAGTGTGTTTGGGGGCTGCCTGCAGCCCCTGGAGGACAGCCCTGGGAAGGGGTGCCAGTGGGCACTGCCTGTGCTGGGACTGCCCAGGTCCTGCCTGTCCCCATGTCCGACCCTGTGACCACCTTATCTCCCTGTTGCCAAACTGTGTGACAACCAGGGCAACTGAGGCAAGGGACTGGGGCTGCCAGGACTTGTGTGTTCCAGCCCTTGCTCCAGCCTCCTGGTGCTCCTGCCCCCAGGAACCCCCCCAGCTGCCAGGATGTCCAGCAAACGTGCCAAAGCCAAGACCACCAAGAAGCGCCCCCAGCGCGCCACCTCCAATGTCTTCGCAATGTTTGACCAGTCCCAGATCCAGGAGTTCAAGGAAGCCTTCAACATGATCGACCAGAACCGCGATGGCTTCATCGACAAGGAGGATCTGCACGACATGCTGGCGTCCCTCGGTGAGGAGACCCTGCCCTCGAGCCTCCACATGTCCCACAGCCCCTCTGCCCCCAGCACCTCCTCAGGAGAAGGGAATGCTGCTGGCTGACCCAATGTTCACACCCAGCTGTGGGGAGATGCTCCAAAACCTGAAGGAGATTTCTCCGCCGGCCTCAGCTGACCACACAAAGTGCATTTGTGAGACACTCAAGGGCAGCACCTCAGTACAGTGCTCTCACAGCCGTGCTCCCCAGGAGGATGAAATCCTTGGGGCTGGAGAAGGAATCCTTGGGGTTGGGAGCAACCATGACCTGCAACCCCAGAGTGTTTTAGTAGTCTCACTCCAGAATATCCCCTGGGGTTGTCCCCTGTGGGACAAAGCCCTCCCGTTGCTCTCAGCTAGGGGGACAAAGGCTGGTTGGTGTGCTGGTGTGATAGCTCGACTGGCTGAGCCCTGCAGGTCTGTCCCCACACCCCAGCTGGAGCCCGTTCCCCTTTGCTGCAGACCATGGCTCCCTCCTCCCACTCCCAGCTGTACCTCCAGTGTCTTTTGGGAGCTCTGTCAATGATTGCCCTGGCAGCCAAACCTGTTCTGGAGGTCCTGCCTGGCCCTGGGAGGGATCTCCCTCCTCCTGGTGAGCCAGAGCTGTGGATCGGAAAGGGGCCGGTGCTGGGGGCACAGACCTCGACAGAGGAGGCTGCACCACGATGGGAGCAGGCTGGGCTCAGCAGCAGCATGGGGCTCGTGTGGGGACATTGCTACCTCTCTCCTTGTGGGGCTGGGTGTCAGCTGCCAGGGCAGTGGGAAAAACCATGGGTTTCATTCCTGGTAACCCCTAAATTAATGACTGCATCTCCCCCAAGGCAGATCTTGGTCACAAATGTGAGTTAAAGCTTGGAGAGAGATGCTGAAGGGGGAGGACTGGGCACTGCAGGAACCCCCTGCCCATGTGTGTGGGGTGGGTGAACAAGAGCCAGCAAATGAGTTTGCAATGACAAACAGCCCCATCGAGCTGGGTGCACGGGCTGGCCCTGGGGCTGCGAGCTGGGGGAGTGGGACCCACAGCCCTCCCTGTGCCCTGCAGGGAAGAACCCCACCGACGAGTACCTGGAGGGCATGATGAGCGAGGCGCCAGGGCCCATCAACTTCACCATGTTCCTCACCATGTTCGGGGAGAAGCTGAACGGCACCGACCCCGAGGACGTGATCCGAAACGCCTTCGCCTGCTTCGACGAGGAGGCGTCAGGTGGGGCAGGGCCCTGCACACAGACCCCGGCCCTGCACTCAGACCCCTGGGGACGGGTCCCGGGCAGCTCCAGGGTGGGAGAGCTGGCCAGGGGTGCCTTTGGGACAGGGGGGAAGGTGCTCACCTTATTCCCCGTGTCCCCCGCTGACACCGTCCCCTGCCCTCCCCGCAGGCTTCATCCACGAGGACCACCTGCGGGAGCTGCTGACCACCATGGGGGACCGGTTCACGGACGAGGAGGTGGATGAGATGTACCGGGAGGCGCCCATCGACAAGAAGGGCAACTTCAACTACGTGGAGTTCACGCGCATCCTGAAGCACGGGGCCAAGGACAAGGACGATTAGAGCCCAGGGCCACTCACCCTCCTGCCTCCTCCTGAGCACTCTCCCTGCCCCTTGTCCCCCCTGCTGCCACACAGCACGGGAAACACCTCCCAGAGCCAACCCCCCACATCAGGACACGCTTGGAGGGGACACGCTCCTGTCACTGTGCCACTGTGTGCCCACCCATCAGCCCCAGCCCTCCCCTCCCATCACCTCTGCCACCCACAGGCTCGCCCACTGACACCCCCAGCCTGGCTGTGACACCTTCCCACCCAGCAGCCACTGAGCCCCTCAAAACCACCATCCACTGGTCCCTGAGGTCGGGATGAGCATCTCCCACTGGCCTGTAGGGATTTGTACTGGTTGGAGCCTGAGCCACCTCCATCTCAGCGCCATAGCACAGAGGGAAAGCATCTCTCCTCTCTTCTCCTGCACTCCCCTCCTTCAGGAAAGAAACCCCACTTTGTTCCTCCTCCCTAGCTGTTTTAATGCTTTAGAGCCTGATACCTGAGGGATTCCAGAAGTCGAAGTGGTGTATAAAGCTTGATGGGTGTGATAGAGACGTGTTGTGTGTGGCTCCCTCATGACCAGCGCGTGCTGTGCCTCTGCCTGGTGGGTTTGGGGTTTGAGAGGTGGGTTTGGGTGCTGCATCTCCCCACTTTGCTGCCACTGTCAGCCAGGGCCCCTTCCAGTGGGTTAGCCTGTTTTCAGAGCCACATCGCTCCTAATCTGTGGAAAATCAGCTTGAGCATCATTTTCTGCCTTTGCTGGTGGGATGAGGATTGCTCTGCTCAGCCCCTGCATCGGGGTGGGGATACCACACTTGGCAGAGTGCTGGCCATGCTCCCCCATCAGCTGACCTGGGGTCCACGGGGTTTGGCCACCCTTCTGTGTCACCCTGAGAGGACGGGGAATGGGTGGGCAAGAGACAGAGAGAGTAAGAAATGGGGATGGGATTTGATTATTTATCACCTTTACTAATCCTCTTGATTTGATTATTTATCACCACCCTGACAAGGGTGCTTCTGCCTTCCGAAGTTGCTGTCTTAAAGTGCTGCTTGAAGTCAGCCCATCTCCTCACCCCAGAGGGAGGGGGATGAGTTTCCTGCAATTCTTTATTTAAAATGAGGGGAAATGTGATGACAAACCCACAAACCCTGGTGAGGGCAGTGTGTGGTAGAGAGGCTACCAGTACTGAGAAAGCTTGGACGAAGTCTGTTGGAGCTCCATGGGCACGTGCTGCTGGGATCAGGAGTGACAGAGATCTGCCAGGCCCCAGGGGATGCTCTCACCTGTCTCAGCCCCATTGAAAAGCTTCTCCTTGGTCTCAGTGCTTCTGTTTTGCAGGCACTACCAAGACCAGGGAAAAGGAACTAAATTGTCAGGGGCACAGAGATGTGAAGGACTGTACCTGCACTCTCTCAGGGAGCTCCCCAGGGACGGGGCTTGTGCTCTGCAGCAGCAGCCCCAAATTAACCCACCTCCAGCCTCATGGATGCCAAGTTCCTGCCCTAGTTCCATGCTGTGCCAGGGAAAACCTACAGTTCTCCCCCTTCCAGGGCAAATTCCCAGGTCTGAAGACTGCTGAGCAGAAGGATGCTTTATAAAACCTCCTTCCCAAAGGTGCCCAAAAAAGCGAATGTCTCCCAGATGTCACTCTGGGGCAGGCGGGCTGATGCTGGACCTGTGGGCACACTGTCTTCTGGGGGCAGTGGCATCCAGGAGGGACGTTCAGCCCCACTGATCCTAAGAGATCAATCACCCTGTGTGACCAGCTCAGGTTCTCGTAGTGCCGGTGGTGGGAGGGACTGGTCCCAGCTGTGGGCACTGCTGGCCCCAGCTGGGAGCTGCCACAGGCTACAGCATGGGGCTCTCAGAAGTTCTGTCTCAAGCAGCTGCCAAAACTGAGTCTGAGCTGCCCTGTCACTGCCAAGGCCATGGGGACACCATGGGACTCCTGGGACAGGGGGTCGTTCAACCCTGAGGCAGCAAAGCAGAGGAAATTTGTTGGTGGACACAGGTTCATATGGGAAGAGTAAACCTGTTCCAGTGGCACAGAAGTTGTGGCTGCCCCCTCCCTGGAAGTGTCCAAGGCCAGGCTGGACAGGGCTTGGAGCAACCTGGTTTAGCTGAAGGTGTCCCTGCCCATGGCAGAGGTGTGGAATGAGATGAGCTTTAAGGTCCCATTCAACCCAAATCATTCTGGGACTTCATGATTTTACAAAACCCCGAAATTATTTGGGCTCACGCGAACCTCATGAAGTTCCACCAGGCCAAGTGCAAGGTCCTGCACCTGGGTCAGGGCACCTCTCAGCACCAGCATAAGTGGGGGACAAGGGAGAGGCTGAGAGCAGCCCTGGGCAGACTGACCTGGGGGTCCTGGGGGGTGACAAGTGGGATGTGACTTGGCCAAAAGCACTGGCAGCCCAGAAAGTCAACTGTGCCCTGGGTGGCATGAGTGGTGGTGTGGGCAGCAGGTTGACCTGACCTGAGTAATTTAAAAGGTATTAAATAGCACTAAAATAAAACAACATTTCATTTCAGAAGTGTTTGTTTGGGGCAGTGGTACATCAGCTTAATCAAATAACCACCCTTTTGGGTCAATCTAGAAGAGCTGCCCACAGTGGAAAAGTGTGTCCTGATGCTTGGAGGGCCCCTCTTGTGTGCCAGTTTGTGCCCATGGCTCCTGGGGCTGTCCTTGGGCACTGCTGAGCAGAGCCTGGCCCTGTTCTCTCTGCACCCTCCCTCTAGGTATTTATGCTCATGGATGAGATCCCCTAACCCTGCCCTACGGTCTCCATAAGGGACAACAGAAATAGCAGAGCT
>JAWMRB010000054.1:791202-814018 GCA_035584715.1 Xiphorhynchus erythropygius
CGGCCCCGCCCGCCCCCCCACAAAGGGGGCTCGGCCGGCCCGGGGCACTCGGGGCCTGCGGCGGAGCGCCGACCGGGGCACTCTGCGGGCACTCTGCGGCCCCTCCGGCCCCGCTTTGTGTCGGCGGCCCCGGCCCCGGCCCCGCGCAGGACCTGTTGCGGGCGGAGGGGCCGCCCAGCCCGGCCCGCACCCCCAGCCCAGCCCGCACCCCAAACCCAGCCCAGCCCAGCCCGCACCCCAAAGCCATCCCGCCCCGCAGCCCGTCCCGCACCCCTCGCCGGCCGGCCCGTGACAGCCGCCGCCGCCTCCATCCCCGCCACACAATGACCCCGCGTGGTTCCTCTCCCACTCCGGCTTCGGCCTCTTTCTCCTGCTGAGATTGTTTTGAACTTCCCCTGCTCACCGCCCCTGCCCTTCCCCCCGGGACTTTTGGGGTTTTTGCCCGCGGCGGTGCCCCCCGAGCCCCGCTGTCCCCCCGTGGGGGTCTCTGCCTCTGGTTCCCCCCGGGCCGGGCCCAGACGGGGTGAGACCCCCATGGGAGGGGGTGTGGGGTAGGTGGGAGCGCCCCTGCCCTGCCCTGCCCTGCCGGGCACTGACTGATGCTCCTCTTGGTTCCCTCTCGCCAGGCTTGAGCCAGGAGGGAGCTGCGGGCAGCTGCACCATGTCAGACAGCGAGCCGGGGGAGGAGGACGCGCTCCGCTGCCCTGACCTCCTGCAGTCCAAGAGGAAGAGAAGAGGCAACCTGCCCAAGGAGTCGGTGAAGATCCTGCGGGACTGGCTGTACGAGCACCGCTTCAATGCCTACCCCTCGGAGCAGGAGAAGCTCAGCCTCTCGGGGCAGACCAGCCTCTCTGTGCTGCAGGTAGGAGCCAGCCCTCACCCGCTGGAGACACTGCTGGGGACACTGTCACGCTGCCTGGGACGGGAGAACCCACCAAGGATCCCGAAGGACTTGGCAGGCTGGGAGCATTCCCTCTGAAGGGCAGTGAGGAGGGGGATGCTGGGGAAGCAAAACCACCTGTGCAATGGGGGTCTCTTTCCGGGAGACACCTGAGCCCTGGGGGCCAGCTCTGTGGCAGTGCTAGAACAGAGAATTTGGCTGGCCAGAAGATGGAGGGAGAACTGGAGTGAGGACAGGCTGAACAATACCCTGTTGTTAGTAAAAGCTGCACAGGTAGGAGGGTTTTGGGGGGTGCTATTTTACTCTCCCATGGACACACCCAGCAGAGGCCGTTGTGACCACCCCCTGCACACACAGCTGGGTAGGGAACAGTTGTACTTGAAGAGCCTTGTGGGTCCCTTCCAACTCAGCATATTCTGTGATTTTTAACTATCCCAAGAGGGAGAGGCTGGGCTGGGCTTTGAGCCCAGGTGGGCTAAGTACTGGCTGGCTCACCTGGCTGCAGTTACACTGGGAGCATGTGCATCCCCAGTTGCATTAAGGGGAGCCCAGCTGGGGGCTCCTGCCCAGGAGTCTCTCTGTCTTGCCCCTGGCTGATGTTCTCCTTGTAGCATGGTGATGGGTGCCCAGGAAGGAGCCCTGGACAGCCCTGGGGGTGAGCAGTGCTTGTCTTTCCTGCTTTGGTGTGCTCGCTGCTTGTGGTTACAGTGTCTGGGAGACTTGCCTGCAGCTGTCTGTCCCTGTGCTTCATGCACAGCCCTGTGTGCCCTGGGCCTGTCCCCCCTCTCCCTGCCTGATAGGGAAAGAGATGAATAGGGGCTTTGCTCAGTTCTCTGGTTCTGGGGATACAATGGGGCGTGGGGAACAGGCGAGGGCCAGTGGCTTTGCAGCTGGGCCTCTCTCCCAAAGCTTCCTCTGCACCTCTGGCTCCTGTCTCTGTGGCTTCTCATGGTCCTGCTAAGCTGACCTGGACACCGGAGTGCAGGCATGGCTGGCTGTCTTCTCTCTTCCCAGCCAGCAAGGCAAAGTTGCTTATTAATTTTAATGTATTTCTGTGAGTGCTGGCTGTGTCCCAGATGTGTGCCCGGAGCTGCTCCGGGGAGAGGCTGGAGCTCCTGGCAGGGTTCAAGGCATAGTGGTGGGGAAGTTGTGATGGGTTTGTGGCTGTGGGAATCTGGGCTTGTCCTGTCTCATGCTGGCATGGCAGTGCTGGCACACAGTGTTACCCCAGGGCTTGCGATGGTGGGACTGGCACTGTCTGTGCCCTGAGCCTTGTGGGACCCAGGAGGGGGCTGGCATACATGTGGACTTATGCTGAGGTGTGGCCTTGCCATGTGCTGGCTACTGTTTGCCCCCTTGGACCTCCACAGCCAGCATGTGCCCCTGAGAGGGCTGCTCTGTACCCCTGGGCAGGGGGTCCTAGCCTGGTGACATTCCCAGGACCAGCTGAGGGCTGACACTGGGATTTCTGTCTGTCTGTCTGAGGGGATGCAGCAGGATGCATCCATGTGGGGATGCTCCATCTGCTGTTGGGCTGGAGGAGTGGGACACCCCATGGTGTGGCTGTGAGATTCAATCTGACCCCTCCAAAAGCCTCTGGAGCACAGGGCTCTGCTGCAACCCCTGGCCAACCCCCCAGTGTGTTTCTTTGTGCATCCCCCTGCCTGTTGCAGTGGCCTGGGGAGCTGGAGCCAAGCACTGGCAGACAAGGATCAGGGAGACCAGGAGAACATGTTCCTACCTTGCAGAAAATCAGGAGGTGAGAAAGTGTCACCTGGTGCCACCGAGGCTTCCCAGACAGCAGCCTTCCAGGCCCGTGCCCTGCTGGGGGGATGGATGGGCTTTTCCTCCCTGTGGAGGGGATGCTGTTCTCACAGTGGTGGGGGAACAGATGCTGCTCAAAGGAACGGGGCAGTGTGTGCTAGTGGTGGGGAAAGGGATGGCCATGGTTGGTAAAATGATAAGCTGCTTCAAAGCCGGATCATATCCCAGCTCCAGGGTGGGGGACACCACGTGGTGTCATCCGTGGTATTGTGTGGATGTCTCTGTGCCATGTTCCCAATGGAAACTGAATGCTGGAAGAAGCACGGTGGGGGAGACAGGCAGGATTTCTGGGAGTGCTCAGCACTGTGGAGCTGCTCAGGCTTTCTGGTGGCAGTGCAGCCCTCTGGTTGGGGATCACAGTGGTGGATGGCCATGGGACCACAGGATCATATCAAGGGGCTAAGGCTTGCAAGGGAGTGGCATTGGAAGGGAAAAGGAAGTGAGACTGGTTTATTTGAGAGTTTTAATGCCAAATATTGTCTTAAAGACAAAAAAAGGACAACTGAGATCTTGCTGTGATTGAAGCTGTGGCAAGTTCTCTCTCCTTGAGGGAAATGTTTTTCATAGCTGTTGATTTAGGAAAGATCAGACATTTCCCCCTGATTTATTCTCTTCTGTTTTCTAGGAAGAAGGCAGTTATTTGAATGTAGCATTTTATAGAAAGATGTTGAAACAATTCATGGCTGAGGCTGAATCAGTGGCAGCGTGGTTGCAGAGGGCTGCCAGAGGTGCAGCTTCTGCAGTGTGCAGATGTTTGGAAGAGCCTTTGCCAGGAGCTGTGACCCTGCTCATGGGCAGGAGCCATGGGAAGGTGTCTGTGCAGCCACAGGCCTGGCCCCCTTAGGGGATGGGGGGCTGCAGCTCTGTCAGCTGATGGTTTCTAGGGTTTCCATCCATGTTGCTCTCCTGCCATCCATCAGCTCTGGCAGCCTTGGTGTCCTGCCGGGGTCGGCAGCTCGTTGGCACTGGCAGCAGTGTGGAAACATTGCCAGACGTGCCAAGCCCCAGGATGGGTCACCTGGAGCAGGGAAAGCTGTACCCAGCCTGAGGACCTGCAGGATGGGCTTCGAGCTGCCTCTGTGCAGTGCCAGGGCCTCTGGCTTGGGGGATGGCAGAAGCTGTGCCCGCTTCACCTGTCTGAACCTGGGCACAGGCAGGGCTGTGCTGTGCTGTGCGGGTCAATCCTGAGCCCATCCTTCCCAGGGTGGGCAGCTCTGGGAAGCACAGGAGCCACTGCAGCCCCTGTGGCTCCGTGCAGTAGTGCTGTGGCTTGGGGGGTGACTGGGCCCAAGGCTTCCCAGGCTGTGCCCACTCCGTGTCCTGCAGTGGAGAGCAGGTGCTGGTGGTGCCGTGGGGGCACAGCCCCTGCAGGGTGGGCTCCAGGGCTGGAGGAGGGAGCGTTGCACTGTGGGCGGCCAGGACAGGGGTGCAGGGGGGAAGGGGCTGCCCGGGCAGGCGGTGCCAGGCAGGAAGCGGCTGGTGTTGGGGTTTCCGTGGGTGCCAGCCGTAGTTCTGCCTCTGGAGCCCCGTGGAAAGGAGATGCAGAGCTGGGGGGAGGACCTCTGGTAGCTGAGGTGTGTGGGAGATGTTTGCTGGGTCTGGGGGAGCTGCTGCTGGCTTGACGTGGGGCTGCAGTGCCCTGGCTGGCACCGTGCCCGTGTGGCAGCCCCGGGCTGACCCCACCGTGCTCCTCTCTCCTCCCAGATCTGCAACTGGTTCATCAACGCGCGGAGGCGGCTGCTCCCGGACATGCTGCGCAAGGACGGCAAGGACCCCAACCAGTTCACCATCTCCCGCCGAGGGGGCAAGGCGGGGGACGTGGCGGTGCCACGGGGGGCTGGCCCTGGGCTGCTGGTGGTGCCGCCGGGGGGGCCCTCCAAGGTGCTGTCGGTGTCGGTGTGCCCGCAGGTGCTGTGCCACCCGGCCCGCGCGCTCGCCGTGGTGGGCGCCCACGGCCCCGAGTGGGAGAAGGGCCCCGGCCCGCGGGCAGAGCCGGACCCCGTCCCCAAAGCCCCGGCGAGTGCCACGGGCAGCACCCTGACCCTGCTGGCGCGGGCAGAGGCCGCCAGCCCCACGCCCGGACTCTTCAACACGCCGCCCCCCACGCCCCCCGAGCTCTTCGGGGACGACTTCAGCGGCTTCCAGCTGCTGGTGGAGGTGGCTCTGCAGAAGGCGGCTGAGCTGGAGAGGCAGCGCCAGAGTGGGCAGCTGCCCCCGTCCCCCCACATTGAACCCCCGGGAGCCTCCAAATAACCCCTGGGCCCGGTACCGCAGGGTGCCCTCCCTGGGGCTGCCTGACTCTCCCAGCCTTGTGCACCCCCACCAGCCCATCCCAGAAGGGGACTCCAGCGTCCTGGGGGGCTCTGGTGCCTCTCATCAGCCCAGGTGGGGAGAAGAAGGATTGTCCCATCCTGCTGGGGGATGCACTGCCCGCCGAGGGTGGTGGCCCAGGTGACAGCTGTGACCAGGCCTTTGTGGCAGTGCTGACCTGTCCCTGCCACGTGCCGGAGCTGTCACTGTGGAGCTCCCTGGAAAACCTGCTGACTTCTTCCTCTCTCCTGCAAACAAAGGTCCAGCCAGTGCCGTTTTTTCAGGAAGAGAAAGACAGAAACTATTTTTTCAAATGTTGGTGTCTATTTTAAGGACTATGGATGAAAAGCTTTTTCTCCCAAATCTCTGATCTCCTACCCCTCACCTTTTATTCCTTTTTATTTTGGGGGGCCCTTTCTGGTTCCTGGTCCTGAGCATGAGCCCTGCCTTGCCCAGGGAAGGGCAAAGTACAGATGAACTGGAAACCTGGAGTCTGTGACATTTTATCACATAAAAAAATGGGACCCTCCTCTTCCATTTTAGGATGTTCTGGATGCTGCCAGTAGAAATCTCTGTGATGCTGTTTAGTAAGTTTTTTGTTGAAACATTTTCCCTTTATTTTTGATTTATTACATGATTTTTTTTATCTATAAGCATTTCCACAACTTCCCCGTGTTTCCCTTGAGTTCCTGCTGAACATGTGCCTGTCGTGTCCAGAGCAGCAAGTGCACTGCCCAGCCTGCAAGGTGCTGACAGCAGGCTGGGCAAAGCTGAGACTGGGAGTTTTGTACCAACCTCTTTTTCTATTCTCCCTGTTTGTTTTAACCTTTGGAAAGCAGCGTGTTGTGGGCACAGCCCCTGCGTTGTGGGAGCAGCCCAGGGCTCCGGGGAGGCAGCGGTGGAGCTGAGCACTGATGGGCTGCATTGGGGAGGCTGAGGATGGAGTTGTTGCTCCCTGTTCCCTCCTGTTCTCGATCTCCGAGTGTGGCTGTGCCGTGCTGGGGACCTCTAGTGACAAACTGGTGTCTGCTTGGAGCTGCTGGCTCCCCTGCCCGAGCCTGGCCTGGCGTGGGTTTTGGGCTCTGGGGCAGCTTCTGGCTGGGCATCTCTCGCTCTCCCTGGATGCTCTGCTGGTCCCGGGGCCCAGGCATTGCTGGTTCCCTGTAAGATGTAAGTTAATAGTGCTACCTGAGCACTGTATTATCTGTCCTAGGAAACAGTAATTGTAGGTACTTAGCCTGATGAGTTGCATGACTAGAGCTATAAGGGCTGCAGGACCTGGTGCTGTGCAGTGTCTGGAGCCAGCAGTGCTGGGGGAGCAGCACAGGGAGTGATGGGGCTGGAAGGGAAAAGATTTGGGGGACTCGTGTTCCCACCCTGCCATTTCTTCAGAGAAAAGGTGCCAGGGGAGAGGGGATCCCAAGTGCTGGTGGGGACTGTGGGAAGGCTTCCCAAGGTGTGTGTCACCTTGGCACACACACATGTGCAGTGCTGGGATGGCTCCAGCACTGGGCAGAGGGCACCACGTTGGGTGGATGCCCACTGTGTGCCTGTGACCATCCCTTTCCTCACCCCCAGCCTTTGTCCTCTGTCTCCGTTCTGGGGCAAGCCCTGAATTTTGACTCCTTCCCTTATTTCTGGGTAGCCCCTCGCCCTTTCACCTCCCTTCAGCTCTGTTCCAGGGAGGGAGAGGCTTTCTGCCCTCCTCCCCTCACCTTGCCCCAGTCAAACCAAAGTGGTTTCCTTCCCCCAGGGCTGTGCCTTTGCCAGGGGCTGGTGCTGCTGCTGTGGGATAGACCAGAAAGGGGGGGATTATTGGAATGAAATTTGTGGAGGAAAAAACCAACCACCTACTGTAAATATCTTTTTGTTTTTCTTTTGTCAAATAAAAGGTTTTTTAGTTTTGGTTGTCTTTTTTAAAATACGAGCTGTGTGTCAGACTGGGCTGTGTCATTTGTGGGTGCCTCACTGGAGCATCCCCCACCACGAGCTCCCCCCACACATCTCAACACTCAGCCAAAGCAGCTTTGGAGAGGGAACACTGAGGGGTTGGGAATATGGGGCCAGTGCCTGGCACAGCCCTGTGCCCACCCCCCTGTCCTTTGGAGTCATGTATGTGCTCCCTTCCCAGAGTGTTTGGTCCTGGTGCTGGGAGCCAGGAAGCAGCAGCAGAAGGTGGTGCATTTGTGTCCTCCCTGCTGGTTGGCAGGGATGCCAGCACAGCTCAGGGGCAGGAGCCCTGGCAGGGATGTGGGGGGGCTTGTAGGGCAGCAGCTCCTGCCAGCTCTGCCCCAGAAGGCAGGGAACAGATCAAAGGTTCTGCACTGCTGCCCCAAATCAGAGATCCTGAACTGGGAGGGCTCCTTGAGTCCAACCCCTGGCCCTGCACAGGCACCCCACCAATCCCACCCTGTCCCTGAGAGCTCTGTCCAAACCCTCCTGGAGCTCTGGCAGCCTTGGGGCCATGCCCACTGCCCTGGGGAACCTGGTCAGTGCCCACCACCATCTCTTTTCCTGAGATCCCACCTGAGCCCGCCCTGACACAGCCCCAGCTGTTCCCTCGGGTCCTGCTCTCCGTGTCTGGGGGCTGCGATGTGCTGGCAGCAAGGGCACTGCAGCAGGGTGGGCTCTGGGGCCCTGGGGGTCGCCAGCCCCGCACACACAGGGCTGCAGTCCGTGCCAGCACAATGCCCTGGGAGACCCCCCTGCTCCCTCCATGGTGGGGGGGCCAGCAGCAGCCCCAGCCCCCTCAGCCCCCTCGCCCCTGCCTTCCTGGGCTGCACGGTGACCCCGGGAGCTCCGGGCAGGGCAGGGATGGAGGTACCAGGCACCTGAACCTTCAGGGAAACCCACTGTGATGTCAGGAATAGCACCAGGATGTCCCGCCCTCCATGGGCTGCTGGTGCTTTGTGCCTGTGGTGAGGGATGTGGGATGGGACACGTTCCTAGGGAGGTTGGAGCGAGGACTGAGCCAGGGCAGGGGCTGCCAGCCCACCACAGGGGGCTGCAGAATGGTCATAGCTGGGTCAGCCACAGCTGCTGCCCCCCCCTTTCTGGCCTCAAGCAGCACCCCAGGGCTCCTGAGCTCACAGAGGGGCCTTTGCCACCCCCCAGGCCCTCGGGACCCCCAGACAGGACCACTATGGGAAGGGATCCCCATCCCAGCGGGGCTCAGGACACGGTGCTGTGTGCGATGGGGCACAGCTGGCAGTGAATGGTGCCACGGGGGAGGGGGGCACCGCTCTGACCCCCTCGCACCCCCAACATCCCCCCCCAGGGGACGTTGGAACATCCCCCTGCATCCAGGGGAGCAGCTGGAACGGGGGATGCCAGGAGGGCTCCTGTCCCAGCCCCGCAGCCCCCCTGCCCTGGGCCCTGCCCTGGCACACTCAACAGTCCCTTAACCCCACCCCTTCATTCTTAAAAGAATCATCAAACGGTTTCAGTTGGGAGGGACTTTAAAGACCACCCAGTCCCACCCCCTGCCAGGGGCAGGAGCAGCTTCCACCGTCCCAGGGTGCTCCAAGCCCGTCCAACCTGGCCTTGGACACAGCCAGGGCTGGGGCAGCCACAGCTTCCCTGGGGAACCTCGCAGTATCCCATCCCACCCCGCCCTCTGGTAGGGGGAAGCCTTTCCCTTGTCCTGTCCCTCCACCCTTGTCCCAGTCCAGCTCTCTGGAGCCCCGTTGGGCACTGGAACCCTTCTCTTCTCTTCTCCTCCCTCACCGCTCCCACCACTGCCCGAACTGCCCCGGCACCCCCGCAGGGTCCGTCCCCGCCCATCGCACCGAGCGGGGACAGCCGAGCCCCCCGGGGGGCACCGGGCAGGGCGGGGACCCCGGGGAAACGGGCCCAAAGGGGACAGCCCGTGAGACCCCCGGGGCGGGGCTGGGAGGGACGGGGCTGCAGTCCCGGCCGGGACCGCGACCGGGACACAGACCGGGCACAGCACACGGACCGCCCCCCAAACCCGGCCCGTCCCCCCCAAACCCGGCCCGCCCCTCCCCCCCAAACCCGGCCCGCCCCTCCCCCAACCCGGACCGCCCCCCCGGGCCCCTCCGGCCCCTCCCCTGGGGCGGAGCTGACTCAGACCACGCCCCCGCTAAGCCCCGCCCCTCGCAGCAGCCTGACGGCCACTTGCCCGGCAGCTACGTAGTGCGTTGTGATTGGTCGGCAGGGCCAGTCGCCCCGCCCACGGGCTATCCCGGAAATGTGCTCGACACAAGGTCACACCCCCTTACCCACTGGGGGCGGCCATTTTGTTCCACCCGCCATCTTATGACGGGCGCGGCCATTTTGTGAAACGTCACACCGCTTGTGATTGGCTGGCGGGCATCTCGTGACACCGCGGCGCCCACGTGACCGCAGGCAGCGCCGTGATTGGCTGCGCGCACCATTGCACCCCAGGCGTTTGAATTGTTCGTATAAGGGTGTGTTTGAATATAAGACATTTTTCTATGTTAAACGTATTTATATACGCAACACTATGGCCCTCTAATTGTATACATATATGTATGTATTGTGTATATATGTATTTTAATACATTTATGGAATTAATGTATGTAGGTGCATTTGTGAAGATGTAGAGATTTAATTTTGACAATTTTAATATAAATTATATGATAAAGTATCACAATGTATAAACACCAGATGATGCTCCCACAGCCCTGCACAGGGGCAGCTCTCCAGCACAGCTCTCAGCAGCAGCCTCAGCCACTCTGGGAACAGTAGATAAAAGAAGTTAAAGAAATTTAAAACAAAAAAAATAAAATTGCAATTCTCTGCTATTCCCTAAACCCAGCTTTACAATCCTCCCCAACACAACCGTGTTTCACTTCACACAGAGTCACTGAAGTTAGAAAAGGCCTCCACCCAAACCCCCCCTGCCCACCCACACCTGTCCCCAGGTGCCACCTGTCCCCAGGCCTTCTGAACACCTGCAGGGGTGGGGACTCACCTCTGCCCTTGGCACGCTGCTCCAGTGCCTGACCACCCTTTCCCTGAAGGGATTTTCCCTAATATCCCACCTGAACCTTCCCTGGCACAACTCGAGGCTGTTTCCCCTTGTCCTGCCCCTCGTGCCCTGCAAGAAGAGCCTGAGCCCCATCTCAAGTTCGATTTGAATCACATCCCAGCCAAGCTTTGATGGGACTCCAGCCCCACGTTGGAGAGTCTATGGGTGTACGCAGAAACATCTCATGGACAACACAAAATGGTCAGACATCACTCAGGATTTCACTTTTATTTATTTTTTGCCTTCTGGATCACCAACACTCTCACTGAAACCTCTGGGATTCCACCCCCATGACACTAGCACACAATCTCCCAACTTGTTCAAACATGTGAAGAAAAAAAAAAATCTCCAGCAAGATCCCTCAGGATGGGACAAAAACTTTCAGTGTGAGGAGGTGGCAAAGAATCAGGTAGTGGCTGCTCTGGCTCCAAGAAGCCAGAAAAGGAGACCTACAAAGGGAAAAAAGGGCTAAAAAATATTTAGCAATCCTTCCTCTACCCAGAGAGCAGGGAGATAAGGAAAAAATAGTCATCTGCTTACACACAGGGTATATATTTTTACACACACTTTTACACACATCTAGATATAGTACATGTAAAAATATATGCTATACATCTGCCCACCCTCAGAGGCCAGGTGTGCCCCACCTGCACGGTGTGCATGGGCAGGTATACGTGTGTAGGAATTACTATACAGGTACTACTAAGTGTATATGTGCATATGTACACATCGTACAGGCCGGCGGCCGCCCCGACCCCTCTGTACACACACAGACCAACCCCAACACCAGGATGCCACCCTGTCCCCCCCCGGCCCCAGCCCTCTCAAACAGGTCCCCCAGTGCAGCAGCTTCTTTCTCAACAAGCAATTCAAGGGAAGTAATTTGGGAAAGGGAGGAGGAGAAAAATCAAAGTGATGTGGCTCATGCTCTGTGGTCCTTCAGCTCCGCTCCTGTGCCCGGAGGAGGGTCCAGCTCTCTGAATCAGTTCCTGACTGTCCCTTCCCCTGTGCCAGGTTATTGCACGTTTGTTCTGGGCTGCATTTCAACGCCTCTGTACATTCTACAGGCCCCAGCATCTTGTCCCTCCAGTAAACAGAGGATACGAAGCCCTGGCCCCCTGCCCCAACCCTTGCCCACCCCAATATCCCATTCCAAGGAACACAAACCCCGAGGAAGGCTGCTGGCTGGCAAAGTGCAGCAGGAGTGTTCTCTGCAGGGAGAGGGGTTTGGAACATGGGAACTGAAGCCATGCAAAGGGTGGGAGAGAAGGAGCAAGGGGAGGCAAAAATAAAGGATGAGAAGGGCAGAACAGATCTGAGGAGGAGGAAGAACACAGCATGGCAAGTGCTCAAGGCTTCATGTTTTCTTGTCCTCTTCTTGTAAACAGGCTAATAATTTTCATGAGATAGAACAAGTAAAAAGACTGAAGTTCCAAGTCGAGGGGCTGGAGTTCCCGGAGTCTGTCCAGTCCGTTCAGCGACACCACAGCCGGGGAGGAAACAAGGGGCATTTTTTTATATTCCTTTTTTTTTTCCTTTGTTTTTTTTTTTTGTTAAAATCTTCATTACTTAAAGCTGAGAGAAAAAAGCCAACTCAGGAGCCCTTTGCAAGGATGGCTCATTGTCTCTAAACCGAACAAATCACGCTAGTGTCAAGAGAACCTTTTTTTTCCTCTTTAATGACTTATAAAACGCACGCGGTGCCCGGTGCTCAGAGGCGGGTCTGCGCCTCGGGGACGTAGATCTCGATGCTGTCGGCGCTCTCCGTGGCCGAGTTCTGCCGCACCGAGGCCGCTCTCTTGGCCGCCATCAGCCTCTTCCGCGCCTCCTGCCGCTGCTTGTCCGAGTCCGAGCCCTTGTCCCGGCTCAGCTGCGCCTTCGACTTGGCTGGCTTCTTTGGCACTGGAGGGGGGGGTTTCTTTTCTTCCTTCAGGGAAACAGTAAGGAAAAACCCACATCTAAAATAAACATGCACGGACAGACTCCTGCTCTGACCTCGTGGGGACCCTACGGGGTGAGATCCAGTGTCAGGGGGAAGCAGCAGGAGCAGCTCTTGAGCAAAGCGCTCCCCCAAACCAGCTGCCCCTGTTTATAGAGCTGGGCCATTTTGCATTTCACAGGCTCATAGAATGTCTCGAGTTACAAGGGATCCACAGGGATCATGGAATCACAGAACAGTTTCAGCTGAAAGATCATTCAGTTCCACCCTCCTGTGATGGGCAGGGACACCTTTCACTAGACCAGGTTTCTCCAAGTCCCACCCAACCTGGCCTTAAACACTTGCACGGATGAGGAGTCCATAACCTGGAGGTTGATGATCCACAGCCAGGATCAAGGCCAAACCCTGGCCCTGCACAGACACCCCAACAATCCCACCCTGCCCCTGAGAGCTCTGGCAGCCTTGGGGAGCCTGTTCAGTGCCCGAGACCCCCCTGGGGGAAGAACCTTCTCCTAATGTCCCACCTAACCCTCCCCTGACACAGCTTCCATGACACAGGGGCCTTCTGAAGTGGCCTGGAGTTCAGAGATTGTCTCTGACCCAGCTGTAGCACAGAGCAGAGCACAGGCAGCATGAAGTCATGACTTAATCTGAATCTGTAAAATTTGAATATGCCACCTTACCCTGAGCCACAGTCCTTCCTACCCTTACCTGGAGAACCAGGGACACCACCTCTTCTGCATTTTCAAAAGGTTTCAGTTGTTCTCTATGCTACTCAGGCACTGGGAATGGTTAAACCCAGTCACCCATTGCTGGAAACACTAGAGGACCCTGCAGCACTGCTCAGCACTCTGGGCTCTTTCCACTCCAACACCTTTTCCCCCTATACAAAACTGTTTCTGCTACTACTCAAGAGGAATGGTCTCAGTAACTTGCAAGGCTGTGTGACTGCACAAGTGCTGTATGGCAAAAGTCCTTGAGAGCATCTGTTTGCAGACAGAAATAGATACCCAAAATGCCTGCAAGGCACTCTGGCCACTCTCCAGTGCCCCACACTCACCTTTCTCTCCGGTGTCTCTGCCAATTGCCAGCTATTTGCTTTCAGGTGGTACAGCTCGTCAAACTTCATGCTGATATCTTCAATGGACAACTGGAGGAGATCCCAAAATCCAGCCAAGTCCTGGGCTGTGGGTCTGGGATTGGCATTAGGGTTCTAGAAGGAAAAGCATTAAAAAAACCCCTTTGAGAATGAACATACCCTCCTGCAAGCAGAGCAGCCTGCACACTTCACATATTCACCCCTTTTACATCTGCCTGCAAGCAAACCCATCAAGAACCCCCAGAAGACACCAGCCCTGAACATGTAGACACACAAAGTCATCATTTACAGCCAAAACCATTTTTGCCAAGCTTAGGAAGCAGAGGTACTGACTACACTTCTCTATAGCAGCCTGAAGAATAGCCCTGAAACAGACACTCTGCTGGCACTAATCCCACAGCAGGAACCTGCACCTGGAGGTCCCCAGCATGGACATCAGAGCCAGCACACTGGTTTCTTACACAGAAAGAAGGGGGGGGAAGTAATGGAAATGGACACACAGCTTGGATGCCTGGAGTACTCAAACACAGGTGTACAGCACTCCAAGGAGCCAGACAGAGCTTTCAGGAGCAAAATTACTTTGCTACGTTTCACCCCCCCAGAAAAATGCGAAAGCATCGGTACTTCTCAGGCTAGGATGAAAAATTTTAAGTAGCTTAAGTTTCTTCCAGGAACAAGATTTTCCAAGTTCCCAGACAGCTGAACCACCACCATAGGCCCTGGAAAACCCGGGATCAGCTTGGAGCAACTCAGCACAAAGCTCTGCTGACAGCCTGGCACCTTGTGGTGCTGCTGCTGCTCAGCTGTGATCAGCCAGAGATCAGCAGGCAAATGTTCAACACTTTATCCCCTCCTTTTCAAGCTTCTCTGGGATTATTTTATGTGTAAAGGGGAATTCACCTCCAAGAGAGCTGGCAAAATCCATCAAGCTTGAGGGGAAAACCAAACCACAGATTCCATTGATCCCCATTAGCCCTGTTCAGCTCTGAACAAGGGCAAAACCTGCATTCTCTTTGCACAGATCGATTCCCATGCTGTGTGACCAGTGTGACAGTGCTGTAGGGACAGTTTTAGCAGCCACATCATCTACACACAAAGGAAGCATGTTTGGTCGAGAGCAGTGTTTCCAAACAGTCCCTCCTCTTTGGTCAAACCTCAGTGGTTCACCTCAAAAAGCCCTCGAGAAGCAGCAGGTAACCCAGCCCTCACCACCAACACTGCCCTTAGGCTACAGCTGCACACTGGCCTTGTTTTCAGTGACAGCAGCCTGTTAACACCTTACCATGTTCCTGTAGTGCTCTTGAAGCAGATACATTCCCCTCCCAGAAACCAGAAGAGACAGATCCAGACTCACCAAGTTTTGTTCACAGAGGCCGTGGAATTGTTGGAACTTCTGTGACATTAGTAACTGTGCACTGCCCACTGCACTCAGGACTTTTCCTAAGACTGTGGGGGAGGAAAAAAGAAAAAGGCCTCAGTTGAACAGAGTATTAGTTGCAGCAACAAACTCCAACGTTTCTGGATTAAAGAAACACTCAAGTTACTAGAAGAAGAGTTTCAGGGTTCAGGCACTAAGTGTTCTCAGGGAAAGTTTATGTTTTGAAACTACATTTGCATTTACCATCTATTGATTTTCCTTCTGGCAGGCCAAAGGCAGACCAGACTGAGGACATTAGAACACCTGAGATGGCAGAAAATTCCTTGAACTGCCCTCAGCCCCTCAGGAGCCACCAGCACCACCTCAGTGAGCAGGTCTGCTGGCACCTGCTCAGAGAACACATCCTGCTCTTCCATCCCTGCACGAGGTGAAGGTGGCAAAGGGCAGGAGACCTGTCTCCAACCTCCGTGTACCAGCAGGGATTATCACACTGAGGACAGGGCTTTTAACACCCAGGACTTCATGCTGCTCTTAATGGGTTTCCCAAGCAGCCTCTGGGCACAGCAATGTTCCTCTGCTCATTAGTGAAAATGCACTGTCTGGGCTTTTCCCTTCCAAAGGCAGGTTCAGAGCACCCATCCCCTGGGCCTGCAGCTGCATCACCAACAGAGACTGAGCCCTGCTCTCCTCCTGATCTGCTGCAGCACCTGAGCCAGCTCTGAGCTTTTGGAAATCTTAGTGGGACAAGTGTGTGCGGGGCTCTCACACCCACCAAGAGTTTAGTTACAGGATCTACCAGCAGATCATTATGAGAGGTCACAGGTATAATGCCACATGGGTCTTGGTGTCTTTCCTTGCCAGAGCACTCCTGCCACGGGTCAAACCAGGTCACCCCAAGGCAGGGAGATCCCTGGCATGGCCCATCCCCTTGGCAGCCAGGGCAGCACTACAGGGCAATCGGATTAGGCATTAGCTCCCCGAGCCCCAGCAGTGACAGTGAGCTAAAACTGAGCCTCACCTTTGTTTCACCTTTCTCAGGTATTAAACACATAAAAACCAGAGTCCACACAAAGATCCTGCCCTCTGCAGCCCTGTCACACACTCCTGTCATTTCACACGCACCATAGGCATGATTCCCACTGCAGAAAGCCCAGGTTTCCCCAACTCACTTTAAAAAAGCCCAGCTGGGGCCAAATCCAATAATGTCAAGTGGCCTTGTGTTCCCTGTGCATATGCCTTTGGTGCATTCAGGACAAATTCAGTGAGGCTTTCCTCTGTGAAGAAACCTCCTCTGCTATATAAACAAGTTCATCAACTGAACATATCAAACAAGCTCAAAAGTTGTGTTCATTCTGTCCCACTGCCAGCTAAGCTTTTCCCTTGTTTGAATGTAATGGGTGAGGCACGGAGAGATCCCACAGTCTCCCTGACAGCTTTTTCCATTAAACCTGTTTTAAGATTAGATCCATTTAAGCTTTTAGCAGTTTTAGTGGTCAGAAGCTGCATCATTCCCTGCATGTCTTATATCCTGCATTACAGCCTTATTTCTTATTCCATATAACAGAGGAAATTGCCTTATCTATCCCAAGGAAAAAGTGCTCCTTATCCCATCCTCATCTCCATGGTCTGGCTCTGTGGGCTATCAGCAATTTCACAGAATCAAGGAGTGGTTTGGGTTGGAAGGGACCTTAAATTCCATCTCAATCCACCTTCCTGCCATGAGCAGGGACACCTTCCACTAGGCCAGGCTGCTCCACCACCACCCATCCAACCTGGCCTTGATCACTTCTGGAGATGGAGCAGCCACAGTTTAACTGCAGAAAGCTGACCCAACGCTCAGTTCCAGGTGCTGCCAGGCTGCTCCAGCTCAGAGGCTGCCAACACCCACCTTCCTCAGAGAGATTGTTCTCTTTGGTCTCCTGGTCCATCTGACGACACCAGCCCTCCAGGCGCTCCGTCTCCGCCTGCAGCAGCTTCAGGAACCAGAAACCATCCCGCCGGCAGGCCCCGGGCTGTGCGGGCTCCGAGGGGGACGTGGAGGTCTCGAGCCAGGGGTCAGGAGGAGGGAGGGAGGAAGGCTCCAGGGCCGGGTCGTTGTTTTCTCCATAGGAGAGGTTTCTCTTAATCTGTGAGGGCTTGGCTGGTTGCCTGGTGGTGGCATCGACACCAACGGAGTTGTTGTGCTGGGGGCACTCAGCGAGGCTTCTCTCAGATGATTTACAGTTGGAGTTACTGGGCTCCTGTGTGTCAGAGTCTGTGTCCTGTTTGGAGGACATGCTGCGAGAGTGGCTGTTTCTAGAGAGATCAAAAGCAAGCATTCAATGGCAGGACTCGACCTGGCCAGCCTCCTGCACCGACAGCGAAATCCATTTGGTCTATGCCTGCACTGGAGCCTCACCCTGCCCCTCCTCACACACAGACACACCACACACTCAGACAGACAGAATTATAAGGTTGCCTGCTTACTGCAATCGGCCGTTCAGACGAGAGGGCTGACGCACAGCTATAATTACAGCTTGTCATTTTTTATTTAATTTCAAGCTCCCATTGATTTGGCTGTTACAGAACAAGTGCTTTTTGCAGTGGGTGTGTGCAGTGGAGGAAGAGCTCTCCGTGGGCCCCATTCAACACCACTCACTGGCAGAAAGCAGGGAAGAAGGTCTAAGCAGAAGTGGGGGGAAGCACAATTTTAAAGAAAGAAAACTACACAAGGCTGCGTCTCACTTACCGCCACTCGTCCTCTACCTGTACCCCGATGGACTGGAATTTGGTGGCTGGTGGAGGAGGCTCCTCTTTTGCCACTGGCTGAAGGCAGTCAACCTTATTAAACAAAAAAAATACAGACAAAAACAGACACAAGAACTTGCTGCTGGAATTCACATTAGTAGACCAGGGGTGCTGCACACACAGAGAGCGATGCTGACACCACACACCAACGGGAGGGTTACCTAAGGAGAGGCACAAGGCTCCTGCTCAGCTCTGCCCCCACCTGAGGATCAGGGCTGTGTCCTGCCAGGCTCTTGCCAGGTACCTGCTCTAAGAGCCCACCCACCTGTGTCTGCACGGCCAGGGCAGGGCTGCGTGTCCCTGTGCGTGTGCCATCCCACACGGGCAACGGCCAAGGGATTCAAGAGGGGACAGAGAGCTGATTGAGACTGACAGCAAAGCCCTGCTTCCTCTCTCCCAGGGATTGACACCCTCCACAGCTCTGGATAAGAGGGTTACAGGGTTTCAGGAAAGAAATCTAGGTGGCTTGGGAATCAGCTAACAGAAGAGGAGAAGGCGGCACTCATCAGCTCAGTGTGTGTTCTCTCACCTTGCTGCCCTTTCAGCAGGTGTTCTGCCCCACCAAGCCTGCAGAGAAGCCTTCACTGTCACCCGTACCTAACTGGCCAGGTAGTCTTGCTGTAAAGCTGATGGAGAACTTGTTCAGCGTGTGTGCACACACACACATGGTGGCTCAAAGCTCAGACCCTACATTTGAAGCTGCCCAAGTTCCCATCTGCAGAAAACAGCCTGAATCAGCACCTGGGACAGAACAAGAGCTGGCAGCCACCCGTAACTGAGAAACCTGTCCCCAGAGGATGGTACATCTCCAGAGGATGCAGTTTTGCTGACTAAAGCATGGATTTACACTACTCAATGGGTTCTCATTTGACTATATAATCAACAACTCATTTCCACTTATTTCCAGATTTAAATGCTTCCAGCAAGAGAAACGGCAACCTGCTGGGAATGGTGGACAGCAAGGACTTGGTTCCTCCTATCTACAGCTCTGGGATCATTTGGCACTGCAGCAGCTCGTCACACATGGATATCAAGCAGAAGGACCACCTCTCAGGGCAAAACTGTCCCAAGGACCATGGTGGATGAGGAGCAGTTTGATGGGAAGGAGTACAGAGTACAGGCAGACCAGCAGCTAAAGGCCTCCTCAGAGGTACTCACTCAGTTAACATGGTCCCACTGCTCTAGAAAACACTAAATTTTTACTAAAAGAACTTAGTCCTTTCTGCTGTTAAGGGAAGGTGCTGCTGTTCCTCACCCTGGGAACACAGGCAGCTGGTCTGACAAGGCAGTGTCTCTTGCTATTCTAAGTGAGCTCATGTGCACACTTGGTCACAGAAAAGCCACATGCTAAATGGATGGGGTAAGGACATTCCTTGGGACAAAGGAGAACAAACTATTCCATACTTGTATTCCTATAGACGACAGCTTTCTTTTGGGGATATTCTCCACTTTAGGCTCTTCACTAGTCAGAGTCCCTTTGTCACTTTTCAAAGTTGCATTTTTTTGAGGTAACTCTGGAGTGTCTCTGGCTGGAGTCACGATGCTGCCCCTCGTCACGCTGGGTGTCCTGGTGCTGTCCAAGCTGTCCGAGGAATTGCTGAGCCCCGACTGGCTGGTCACCTCACTCTTGTGGTCCTGGCTGTCCAGGTAGGTGTCCTGGGCCGACTCAGTGCTGCTCTGCACAGTGACAGAGATGAACGGCTTGGATGTGGTCCGAGGTGGGACAGGAGGTGGAGTCTTTTTATATGCCACTAGGCATGATGAACCTGCAGCGATGGAGTTGGGAAGAATAGAGAATGCGAAAGACAGATTGGAGAGAAAGAGGTACAGTGAAAGAGAAAGAAAAAGCAGGTCAGTCACGACATCCAAGAGGAGCCTCCAAGCAGCAGCTGGAGGCAGAGATGCAGAGCCAGCCCACAGCCAGCAGCTCACACTGGGGACCCAAACCAAAGCATAGGGGAAGCGGAAGGCAGAGCCAGAGCTAGCTTGCAAAAGAGGTCAAAAGGAATACCATGATGTATGAAAATCTGGAAATGGAGAAGAGGGATAGAAAAGCCTCCCAAGAACGCTACAGGGTTTGGCAGGTATACACCTCCACAGGAGAAAATATTCTTTGTCTACACCCTATGTTTTAGTGTCCTAGAACAGCCAAGTGTCTCAGTTCTTTGTCCCATCAGTTGACAAGTTTCAGTGTCTGGATCAGGGTGATGGTTTTTCCTATAAAAATGGAAAGAAGCCAGAAGTTTGTTAGATGCTAATGGCAGGAACACATTTGAAGGACCCGACAAGCTTGGCTGCTATACCCTAAAGACATCATCTGGATGCAACAGCCCAGGAGTGGCTACTCCATGACCCCACTTCCAGGCGGTAGTGAAGCTTGAGATGAGTGCCCAGCAGGCACAGAGCACAGGTATCCACCACATGTATGACTGGCCACATGAGTCAGAGGAGCACTTGCACGAAGCTGGACAGAAGGACAGCCTCAGCTTGCTCATGTCTCTGGCTTGACAGGATGGAAGACCACTGATGAAAATACACGTAAAAGGTGGATCCTGCAGCAGGCATGTTGATGCCCTCAGTCTGCCAAGGACATACAAGCCCCTAAGGCCACAGTCCCACTCCAGCTGCTGCCCAGCCAGGACAGGCTGCAATGGGCAGGGCATGGCCAAACACACTGATCACCCACCTAACCACACACAACTGACCCCTTTTCTCCCCTTATCCCTGCACTCCCCACTCTTGGTCCTCCCCAAATCACTAAATGCTCATTCTTATCCTATGTTTGGCATCTCCCATTAAGCCCTGTGCAATCCAAACTGCTTTTCCCCTGCACCCCATAACATATCCCAGCCCTTGACAGTAGGCTCCTTAGACAGAAAGATCTGCAGTTTCTCCCCATGGCTCACAGTGACAGGTGTCACACCTGGACACTGAGGCTGACTCTCTGCTGGGACAACCCCAGGAGGAGCCCAGGCAGGGTGTTCAGTGCTCAGGGATTCTTGGCTTGGGGACCCACCTGCCATCATCTGTCCCTGCTCTGGGGTTGTGCAGATGGGCCTGTGATGGCCTCTGGAATGGACCTGGGAGGAGCCCAGCAAACATGATTTGAGCTGCTGCTGTTGCCCGAGCCCTCCGTGGGTGTGCAGAGGAGCTCTGTCACATTTAACACTGCCCTGCTTCTGGACATCACCTGAGAGGATCCATCACCCTCTCTGCTTGCACAGCACAACTCAGCCAGAGCTGCACCTCCTGGGATGGCCACATTCCCAGAGAGGGAAGAGGTGCTGGTGCCAGATTCCTCCCAGGGGCCTGCAGGTCTGTGTGGCTGTGGCATGCAGAGCCCTCTGGTCCCACATCCCTGGCAGGGAGCTGAAGGACTGTGTGGATGCAGGTTTTGGGGGAATCCCTGACCAGATAGCCCAGGGCTACCCTTCTCTTGCCTCAGTGTCCTGGTGGTTGGGGCATGGCCAGGCTTTGTCCTGCAGGTTGGGCAGGAAGCTTTGCTGCCCCATGTTGGGAACAGATTAGCTCGATGACCACCCTGGGTCACAGAGCCAGGTCAGTCTGAGCTGTACCTTACACATGAAAAGGAAATGTGTCCCTGCCCCTGGATGTGGTGCAGCAGCACAGCACTGAGGCACAGCTACAGGACAGCCCCTTTCCCCCATCAGTGACAAACCAAGTGCCCCTAAGTCACTGCAGAAAAGTGATGTGGGAAGCTCCAGTGGTGGCAGGGCTGTCACTCTCCTTGATTCCTCACCCCAACCCACAGTCCTTGGCCTCCAGCAAAGGGGTTCTGTCCCTCAAATTGAGCCCCCACACACTGTCTTGGTCCACACATGCCTTTTCCCAAGCCCTTGACATGCAGATGTTGTCAGGTACCAGCACTAACACTGCCAGGTCACCCAGGACCACAGAAGGGCTGTACAAACTTAAACCCAGTTTTTAAGTGCTTTCCTAGTATAGTTCTGATGGCTGCAGGGGCTCTCATTCCCTTAGGTTTCCTGCTTCAATGCATATTCTCTGATATCAGTAAAGTTTTGCACGTTGAATTGCAAGCTCCTACCTCCCAGCCCCATACACAACCTCCCCAAAATCTGCAGACAGTGATATATATATATGTATATATATATATACAAACACACATGCAAATACAGATAATTTTCATTAACCAATACCCTTATTTTTACCATTTCCACCCCTGAAGTAGCCAACAGCATATTAACAAATTTAGAACCACAGTAGGCCAGTCCACTGCCAGGAATCCTTTGACTATTTGGGAGTGCAAAGGCAGGCAGAGGCACCTGCTGCTCCCCAACATCACCTTCCACTCCCAAACCGTTTCCTGCATGCCTGGGGAGCTCCCAGCAGGGTAGCTGATGTTTTGATGTTTCAGGACAATTAGACAATCTGTTCTGTGGACAGTTTTATGACAGTTAACAGAGAACTATCAAATGAACCTGATCCCAATGGATTACATGTATGGAAAGGGACGTTTCAGGTGACAGGACCCCCCTGGCAGCTCCTGCTCCTGTCCAGACAGCTGCCTGTGCTTGCAGTGGAGCAGCAACACACTTGAGGGGCATCCAGGAGGGGGATCTTGGCTGCCTCATGCTTTCCAGTGGGGTCAGAGCCAGACCCTGGGACTTGTATTCCCTGTGGAGCAACTGCACAGCTGCACTATGTGCCTTATTGACAGTATTTAGACATGCCTGTATTTCCACAACCCAATATTTACTATATCAACAGCTAAGGTTCCACTTCAAAGGAGGAACCAAATGGGAGGGATTACAGAAGTGTTTCCAAAAGTATTTCTGTGCTCAAGGATGCTGAGCAGCCCTGACAGCACTGACACAGTGCTGCCTTGTGTATTGTATCAGGGATATGGCAGCTACTGGCCAGGGCAAGACACAGCCACCTGAATTGTTGAAAACATGTCCACATGCCCCTTCAGTTCAGTACCTCCCAACTCAGCATGGCCTCTGTCCTTCCCCAGGGACAGTACCCAGCCCACAAACTGCCCAGGGTCTCCTGCTACCCATGGCCTTTGTGACACCACTTTGCTCAGGGCAGGACTGATGGCAGCACTGGTGGCTTGGGCTGGCACCTTCAGTGGGAGCTCAGCTCAGGCTTCCCAGCTGCTGCTGACACCAACAGGGCTGTAACTGGGGAAAGGAAATTCATGGCTATCTGCTATTGAACAGCACGGTGAGGCAAAACAAGGGGAGGGCACAGCAGCACAGAAAGGCAGGAGTTCCTGGGGCAGATCAGTAGTGTCCAGAGTCAGTAACTAGACCCAAATTCATTCTCCCACCTACCTACAGGCAGCATGAACTGTTTGTGCTGCTCTGTTTACTGGGGGGAAACTGCAGCATCACCCCTGGCTTGTTCCTGGGGATCCCCCTGTGCCATCCTGCTTGGCAGAAGGGCAGCACAGGCTTTGCTAGAGGGGAAACACACCTCTGCCCATGTACATGTGCTCAATGGGTGAGCTCCAAGTTTAAAACTCTAAGAAACACTGCAAATGAAAAATGCAAAAAGATCTGGAACTCTGTAGAACTAGG
>JAWMRB010000054.1:814118-827863 GCA_035584715.1 Xiphorhynchus erythropygius
GTGAGCTCCAAGTTTAAAACTCTAAGAAACACTGCAAATGAAAAATGCAAAAAGATCTGGAACTCTGTAGAACTAGGGATGCATTAATTAGCACAATTGCAAATGAAGCCCACTGAAGCCTCTGCAACCACAGAAGAGGACTTCTGAATGCCCAGCAAACCCAGAAAACACCCCCTCCCTAAAATGCATTTCAAAAGTAAGACAGAGCAAGCCCACCTAAAACAGTCTGTCCTTGGCTCTCAACACAACTCTGAACTAAGGTTCAGTGTTTCTTGCATCTGTGGGAAGAGGAATATTGGCGAAGCCAACAGCATCCCAGTGTTTCCACAGGAGATGCAGGCAGCATGCCCTCCTGGCTCAGGGGCCAATCCCACCAGTCAGGAGCATTCCACTTGCTGACTTACTCCTCCAAAGGGGTACAGCTCATCAGGGCATGGATCTGCTCTGGAGTTACTGCAGGTCAGTCTGTTGTATTTTAAAATCAGCTTGTGCTGTAATGTGGAACTACAGTCTCTGTGGGCACTGGAGCAGGCACACACCTCTGCAGGACCAACAGCTCCGTTTGCCTGGCAGCATCAGCCACACCCCAGAAAGGTGCAGAACAACAGCAAAGTGTGGAAGTTGTGCTTAAGCTTCCAGCTTTGCAGCACTGGGCTCTTCCTGCTCACAGGATCTAAGGCTTATTACAGCAAGTTGCTGGAATTGACAATGTGCTGTGGGTGATTGATTTGGGTGGGAGGGATGTTTGTTTATATAGTCTTCCTTCTGTAATTATGTTTAGAAAGCAACATGTTTCCAAATTAGCACCTTCCACCTGTCCTCGGGCGTTTGGGCAATCCCCACTGATGCAGCCCCAGGCAGAGGAGCTGTGTTTGCAGAGCCTTGCACTGGCCAGTCCTCCAGACCCTCCAAAAGCAGCTGGCCATGTCAGGATCCTCTCCCTGTCCTTCCAGAGAGCTCTGCATTTGCTTCTCTGAAGACTAAATGCAGAGTCACAGGAGACTGTTAAATCCAGCCCTGACTGAGGTGGCCCCTGTTCACACCCCACCAAGCTGTTACCTGCTCAGTACCTGGCAGCATCACCAGGATCACAGACAAGGTATTCAGGTTCAGATTTAAATATCACAATTGCCCTCAAGTAATTGCATGAAGTGCTTGGTTGTTCCACTGCTATCACTAATTCCACTGCTATCACTGGTGACACTTCTAATCGTTCCAGGGACTTCAAGGATCTATTCAAACCATTCTCATTTTTGTTAAATCACCTCAAAAGTGTCCAGCCACAGTCAGGCAAGTTCCATTGCCCCCAAACATCAGCAGGGCTGACTGCTCTCCCTGTCCTGCTCTGTGCATCCCCCTTTCTCCAGGGGAAGAGCTGAAGGAATGACCCTGCGTTTCCTCACATATAAAGCAGAATACCCTGAAATAATCCCTCCTACAAGACAAGCTCATTTGCCTTTTAAACAAAACAACCACAGAATCATCTTGCAGCAAATGGCATCAGTGGCATTATCCCCCCAGAGAGTCCAGTCGAGTGGCTTTGGGCTGGCCTTTGCCACAGGGTCTCCCAGCTGGAAGGAGCTGTGCTTGGAGACAGCTTTCAATAGCAAACAGAACTGGAACAGCTGCATTCCAAGCAGCCTGATCTCTGATTTTCATCAGCTCAAGGAACACTTCAAGGCTGGAGCTTTAATGAACTGCAAGATGTTTTACTTGCAGAGAGCCCAAGTGAAGATGGCCCCCAGTTACAATTACTACTGAAGACAAAATAGACATTTATTGATTTTACGGTTCACAACAATCACTTCAGACCTGATTTTTCTCATAAAACAAGATGTTTCTAGCCTTTACAGCTACAGCCACAGCACACAGGTCTTCTCAAACCTGTGTTTGGGCTGTAGAGAAGTTGAGTATTCTGCACACTGAAGGTCAAGATACCTGTGCCATTTGGAGGCACAGATGAGAAACATACCCAAATTTTTTAGTCAACAGGAAAATCATAGAAATCAGAAACTATAAAGGCTTGTGTTGGAAGGGACCTAAATGCTCATCTCATTCCACCCCCTGCCATGGGCAGGGACACCTTCCACCAGTCCAGGTTGCTCCAAGCCCTGTCCAACCTGGTCTTGAACACTTCCAGGGATGGGGCAGCCACAGCTTCTCTGGGCAGCCTGTGCCAGGGCCTCACCACTTTCACAAGGAAGAATTTCTTTCCTAATATCTCATTTAAATCTCTCCTCTTAAGTTTAACACCATTTCTCTTTGTCTCATCACTATCTGTCCATTTAAAAAGTCACTCTCCCGTATATCTTCATCCGCACAGAATGGGAAATCCCCATGAAGATGCCATCTCTTCCCCTGACAGAATGACTCCCTTTAGAGTGCCAGAGAAGTTTTAAAACAAGTCTTATGGTAGTTAAACAAAAGTCAAGAGGCAAAGCAAAGTCAAGAGGCTGCATTTGTTCAGTGGTAGTTTACAGAACTGCTGTAAATACCTTCTGCTTCAGTGTTTTCCCTTCATGAATCTTAGTAGCACTGATCTTTGGGAAAAAAAAAATCTCACCTTGATACTCCAGAGGTAACAGGCACCTGATGGGGAAATGCTGCTGACTGAGCAGGCTGGGGGAGCCAGGAAAGGGCTGTGTGCTGTCCTGCCAGCCTCACTCCATGCTGCAGGCTGACCCTCAGCAGCAGCCTGGAGTGAGAAGCTCCCCCACATTACTAACCAAACTGTGTGCTGCCTACAGAGCCTGCAGAGTGACCAGCCCAGCAGAGCCCTTGAACTCTCAGATAACCCAAAGGAACACTGTTAACACTTCACCAGCTCCTACAGCCCTTGGCTTTCTGAAGCTGATATACAAGCCAGGCTGTGCCTTAAGTCAGAGGACAGAGTATTGCCCAGGAGCTCCTCCCAGACAGCAGCACCAGGGAAGAGCCCTCACCCACGTGCATTATGGCCCTTTGTAAACCAGGCATTCAAATCACTTTCAGTAGTTCTGAAGGTGGTTGGTGGAGATATCCAACATTTCCCTTGTTACTGCCCTACCCATCCTCAGCTTTCAGCCCCAACACAGCTCTACAGGCAGAGCAGCAGTGCTTGGGTATGGCTGGGTGACAGCTGGGACAAGGGGACTGCTCTGGGCTTGTCGCTTTTCCCACCTTACAGTTACCTTCTTTCCAGGACAGACACCCAGGCCTCAGGCTCTCTGCTCCCACCCTTCCCCACAGGCAAGGGGACATGTCACATCAGCCCCTGGATTCCAGGCAGAAGCAAGAGCAAAACAGCCACACTGAGGGCAGGTGGATCTGCAGTTGGAACCACGGAGAGATGAGGGGCAGCAGGCTGGGGTCAGAGCCTGGTGCCCCCGGGTAGGAGTGCCACTCCTCCTGCTGCAGCTGTTCCTACCAGCAGCTATGGCAGATGAGCAGCCCTCACTCAGGGCTGTCGCTCTGTCCCTTTTCCTCATCCAAACACCTATGGCCAGTGGCTATCTCCCCTTGAACAGCATCAGCTCACTTGGGAGATAAGCATGGAGGGAGATGCCCTTACTGAGGAGAACCATTCCTCCTACACAGGCATCTCTGGGAGCAGCCACCACTCAACTCCCACACGTGCCTGACCCACCGCCCAGCTCTGCACTGGCATAGCCTTTACCACGTTTGCAGGCTGCATTTCAGCAATCTGCCATTTACTTGCAGAAAGAGGTAACTTTTTAGCTTTAAGCAAACACCTAGTTCCTTCAAGCTCCCCAACGCTTCCAGAGAAGCTGTCACAGGAAGCCCTTCCACATTTGCAAATGCTGCTCCAGCGAGCATTCACCTGCTGTATCTGTCACCCAGGGCTCCTGTCCAGGTCCAGCACCCACCCTGGCCACAGCACTCCTGTACATCCTACAGGCCCTGCTGGCAGGATCTGTGTATCCATCTGGCATTAGGAAATGGGGGCCTGCCCTGCACATGCCCAAGGACTGCCAAGTACAGCGAGCTCCTGCGTGTCTCTGAAGTGAAAGAACCAGACATATCTGCAGGAAAAGGATCTCAAACTCAAGGGAGCAGCTCTCAAATGTTGCAGTCAAATGCAAACACAGAAGCAAAGGGCCCTCTCTGAATATCATTTGTGCATTTGTAGACTAATGGTAGAGCTCTCATCCAGAAATCCACCACAACCCTTCTCTGGTCACCCACGACAGAGATGTCCTTAGGGAGAGCTGCAGTGTCACTGTGCAGGGTGACCCCCAGGCAGTGCCCAGGGCAGGCAGGGCACACAAGTGGCAGTGCCCTGTCAGGGGTGCACAAACCTCAGCAGCCAGCTCTGATTCGAGACCCAGTCCCTGTACTTTGGGAGGGGAAGCAGCAACATTACCCAGAAGGAAAAGCTGAAAACTGTGGTATCTTTACATGAAGGACCTAGGATTTTTCAACATACCAGAAGTTTGAGCATCATAGAGATGTTCCAATTTGGAATTTCTGAGCAGGGAAATGACTGTAAGTACTGATACATTGAGAACTATTACACGAGGAAGGCAAGGCAGCTTGTTTTTTTTTGTTTTAACTGCCTCTTGTAGAAGGTCATAAATTTAAAAGAGGCATGAAGCAGCAGACAACACCCCCCAAGAATGCTGGGGGTTAAAAATACAGTACCTCACACTGCTGGCTTCTGAGAGATATGGTCATCCTCTGCTTTCAGAGCAGCTTGTTGCAGGGTTAGCCTGACAGCAGGGACTCAGCAGATGCTACAGGGAACACCAGCCACACACATTCCCAAACCCTGCAGCAGCTGTTACTGGGGCTGCTGCGTTTTTGAGAAGACACAGATTTCTCCCCACTCTCCCCAAAGTGATTGTCAGCAGGTTTTAAAGCAAGTTGCAGCACTGGTAAAGAACTCCACCCTGCTCCAGCAATGCATCTGGTAAGAGTCCATCTGTCCTGGGGGACTCAGCAGGTCTCCTACCCAGCCAGCACAGGGCAGTGGTCTAAAGGTGCATTCCCTGCCTCTCTCTGCCCAAGAGGCTATTTCATTAACAAGAACCAAGGTCCCCCAAACCAACCAACCCATCTCAAGAAGTCACTGAAAAGGAAAAAGCCATGAGCAGGGTGCCAAGGGAAGCAGAACTCCATCCCTGATGGGGTGGGGGTGGCTGAGCCCCAGGGACAGATCCTTCACCTCTCACCTGCCAGCTCACTGCCCATTTAGTGCTGGCACAAGCATTTCTCCAGAGGGGTGAAGTGAAGGGCTGATCCACCAGTTCAGTGTTCCTTTGCTCTGTGCTGGGGCTCAGGCTGTGCTTACCCCTCCAGTACCTCCCCTAACACGGGCTGATGCTTTGGGAGTTTAACACACCAAGAGAGCTGAAGCAGCACAGCTAAAGGGAGCTCAAGCCTGCAGAGCCCTGGGATCTCTGATCATCAGCCATGCTCCTGCAATCTCCACCAAGCCCATGGCCCTACTCTAGGAACTCAGCCATGGTAGCAGAAGAGTTCCCAGCAGCACACAGACTGTCCTGCCAGCTTGGGCACGATGGGATCACCATGGATTCCTCCTGCTGCCCCATCTTGCCTGGCCCCACCAGCAAGCCAGGGCTGCAGAGCTGCCAAACCAGCCAAGAGCTCATCCAGGCAGGCCAAAAGCTCAAGCTGCCCCCTCTCCATGTCCACACACAGCCCTTCCCCAGGCAGATTCCTGGCACAGAACAGTGAGCAGAGGCTCCAGAAGTGTGGAATTCAAACCCACAGCAGGTTTCACCCCTTCACTCACAGCTCCATGCTGGCTCTGACCCCGGCACACCAGGCACAGGGGAAGGAAACAGGTCCCTCACTGCAGTGGGACCCTGGGGGTCTGAAGCCTTTCTGTGCACACAGCAACAGTCACTGGGAACTCCTGCTGCTGCTTTTCCTAAGCCTGGAGAAGGCACATACCCTGTCTACACATCTGGGCCACACAATGGCTAGTCCTTCCCAGAGGGTCATCAGTAACAGGTTGAGCTTTCATATCACAGAGGATTTCTAGAGAGAGCAGACACTTTCATCAAAGCCTGCCATTGAACAGGTCACTGCATCCAGTGCCAGGTAAGAGAAAGTTACACGTGACAGACTGGAGCACACACCACCCCACAGGGCCCACCAGGGGTAGGTGCAGCTGGTCAGCAGCTCAGCACCCCCCCCTCACAGGGCTCCAGGAGACACAAGGACCACTTCAGTACTATAAGGACCACAGCTTAGTGACCATAGATCAGCCTGCACTGAAAGGTGCTGCCACAACAAGAGCAACAACTCCTTCTGCTAATGCACTGAAACATCATCCACTCCATCCTCCCAGTTCCAGAGAATTGTGCCTGCAGCATCTCACCCAGATGTGGCAAACAAGGCTCAGGAGCAGCACAAGGAACTGCCCACTGGACTCAACCATGAACAGGTTGTCAGTGCAGCAGCACAACCATGCAGTGCTCAGGGCAGCTCCAACACCAGCAGCCAGAAGATTGGAGACAAGAGTGACCCAGCTAACAGAACAGGAGAGAGAAAAGGCAACTGAGGATATCTAGAGATTTGCATTCCAGTGAGTATTTTTCAGAACAGCACTTACTGCAGGCCGCACTCCTCCTCGCTTTTAAACACATACTGTGATAGTACTGAAACACTGGCTCCCTCACTATGGTACTGCAGACTCTGTGCTGCCAACTGCACACTAGAGCTTTTTGCCTGGGCTAGTTTGGGCAACTCTGCAGCCCCAAGTGTCTGTACAAGAGAGGCCTCATACAGAGCGAGAACCACACAGGACCTCCAAGACCATGAATAATAGGGGAAGGGAGCACTGGGCTGAACTGGGTACCACAGGATTCCTGGCACACAGCAGTGACCAGCCTCCCTGTTTAATGCTGCCCTTTCTGCAAGGTTTGCTCAAGGTTATGGCAGCACAGACATGAAGTTAGGCCAGAAAAGAGAACCAGATGTCCATTAGCCAGTGTCCCAAGACTGCAGGCTGCTCCCTCTCTCCCTTCCTAATCATGGGATGTTATCCTGCTGCTCTGCAAAGCAGCAAACAGCATAGCAGGGGAGGCCTTTGGAGGAGACACCCACCTAGGGACAACTGCAAACCCTCCATGGACCCACTACTACAGCCACTTCTAAGTGCACCAAGTGTATTAGCATTAATCACCAAAGTGTTTAAGAAAGCTAGTGTAATTAGGCAGGTCTTGTTAATTTTTCTTCAAGCTAGCAGTTTCTAGAATATCCTGCAGAAGTAAGTTCCACTAGCTAATTATGCACTTCAGGAAATATCTTCTCCCTTCACCATCACTTCATACACTGCCACATCACTCAGAGGATGGCATATGTGGATGCTTTTAACTCGCTTCCCTGCCACTGCAGGAGTCCAGGGAATCTCAACACACCTCCTCAAAGTCACAGCCAGTCAAAATCCATATGGCTAGAAAACACAGTAAACCAAGCCTGTTCTTGTCTATGTCAAAGCTCAGCAGCTCAAACATGCTATTTTAGGATATGCTGATTGCTAAAGCCCCAAATCAAGTAATTCCCAAGCAACCGCTCACGTGTCAAAGGAGACACAGCACAAGTTCCCAATGTACAGGCAGTGGCTGAATCTTGAGCACAAAGGAAGGGCAGTAACCAAAGTCTTGCCCTCTCAGAGAGGCGAATGTGTCAGTCCAACACGGTACAAAAAGCACAGTTCCTCTGTGGGAGTTCCCACGTGCCTCTTCCAGCCCTGTGACCGTCCTCCCAGCCCACCAGGAACCACCTTGTCCAGGATCTTTTAGCAGATGAAGGAACACAAATTGCTCCTGTACAGTAAAATCACACCTAAAGGTTTGGGGCAACCAAGCCCACTGACACTGCTGCAGTTCATGGGAAGTTTTACAAAAAGGGCCCAGTTGCCAAGGCAATATTGGCATATTCCCATTGACAGGCAGTCCTGAAAGCAGGATGGATGGGTCACCATCATTTTAAGTGTGCCACTAAACACTGTTCACAGAAGAGTTGGCCAAGAGGGTGCTGAAAACACTGCTGGCAGCCAGCAGCTTGTCAACACAGAGTGTGATAACAGGAGCAGGCCAGCACTGTCAGACATTGCTGAGCTCCCCCTAGAACAAACGGGGCTTCTAGGGGATTGCTCCATCCCCAAGAACAGAAGCAGCTAGCAATTCTCAAGCTTACATAAAAGATCCAGAGATTGCAACTGCTAGTGCAAGAAAAATCTCAAAGCAAGAAGAACTAATTTCTCCATCACTTTGTTCAGCATCAGGATTTGCATCGGTTTTCATTTACTGTATCCCAAATTTTACCTGATGCAGGAAATCTGCTATTGTCCCTTGCTCATGGGAAGGTATTCCAGCCATTTCAGGCAAGGGAAGCATCAGTGATGGCACCAGGAGCAGCAGAGGTGGTTTTTCCAGCGCATTATGAAAAACCCTCCCCACACCCAGATGACTAGGAATTCTTTGCAAACTGAAAACAAACCCCACCCTGTACCCATAGGGCCAGGGAAAGCACATGTGTCAGCAGCTGAGGACACAGCAAAGAACACAGCCTCCTCACCAGGGAGATAGGAAGGCATCAGGATGGACTCATCTTCCTATGAAAAATTCCAGCCCTTAGCCAACACTCTTTCCACATAGACATTGGCTGTCAGGCAGCCAGCACCCGAGATTTACATCTTCAAAGCTACAATCATCAAGAAGTTTTAAAAGTCAGATTCAATTGAAGCTGTTTCCTCCTTTAAGTATGTACAAAGCATGATGTGGCAACATTATGTTAATACTGAAGAATCGAAGTCAGAATTGCAGGGAAATTTCTGTTGGCTGAGGCACAAGACAAAGTTTGCATGTTAGAGAAAGCTACTCCATATTCTAATTCACTGTTTAACATGACATTAGTTATGAGATTAAAAAACATCACATGAACAAATACAGAAAAGGCTGCAGCAGGCGGCTCCCTCTCCATTAGCATTCAATTTGATGGTGGTTCAGCTGTTGCACCAGAGTCTGGTCTGGTCTGGAGAGGAAGGGAAGTTCTCAAGAGTCACAGCAGGCAATTAAGCAAATATTCCAACCTTCTAATCCTTTTGGGTAGGGTGCTAAGGAGCTTTGCAAAGCACAGCTGTGATCATGGCTTGGATTTCTGGATGCTCCCACATGAGCTAAGCCATGGCTCCTGCAGAGCCCAGCTGACTTTGCTCCCCAGCCAAGCAGGGGTCCAGAGGAACAGTGCCATGCATGCCCAGAGTCACTGCTCACACCATTCTCCCAGAGGCCAAGAGTCCCCAGCTCCCCCCACCCCGAAATTCCTTAAGAATTTCAAGTATCACAAGCACTCCCCCAGAACAATGGATACCCCAAGGGAGGGGGTATCCGGGTTAAACTCAGCACTTTCTGGAACACTTCATTTCAGGAACTGAGCAGGCCATTTGACAAAGGAGCCATTGTGCTGTCTCCAGCTCTGAAATGAAAGAGCACAAATCCCAGAACCTTCTCCAGGCACATGTGAGGCTCCAGTATGTGTGACCTACATAGATTCCAGCCAGCACCAAGCCTTCATCTTCACAGCTAAGTTTGCTTTTACTGGAGGCTCCAAACCACCACATTTCTGGTTCACAGGCCTGACGAGTCCCCATAAGCTTTCAGGTTCAGAGCCCAGACCACTCCACACTTTCCAGCCACAAATACAGGTCGCAAAGTCTGGATTCACAGGTGCAGTACCTGTTTGCCCAGGCTCACCTGGTCCCTCCAGCCTGCAGAACCTGCCATGAATGTACTCTGAGGATCTGAGACTGTAACTGGAGAAGGGACACAAGGGAGAGGCGAGTGCAAAGCCACAGCCAGTGAACAGATTCAGTTTCAGGCAACAGAGCTGAACTGGGCACTGGCTTAGTCATGCTGCTCCCATGCCACTGTGTGCCACGACATTCAGGCCCTACTCCTTTCTGTCCCAATGTCTGGAATTCAGTATATGACAATGACTCCCTGGCCTTCCAAGGAACCAGTTAACAGTAAACCTCCAGCAAATGCATTAGATGTCACCAGAGCATCCCCTGCTGCTTTCAGGAACCTGCTCACCATAGAACAGACCACTTTCCTGCCTTGAAAGCTGTGTGCCAAAAGACTTCTTGGCTTAATTTCCCATCTTGCTTGTATTTATTCCTGTTTCCAAATGAGTGATCCCCTCTCCCTCAACTCCTTTCAACTGGCCAGTTGTATAGCTCCAGCTACAAAATGAACACCACCCACATCAAACTGAGATATCTCAGGGTGTTCTGCAGGGTATTCCAAAAAGCTTCCTCCCAGGACTTCACCTGGAAACACTAAGTACTAAGCAGATGAAGCAGAGCTTTCAGCATTGGCATTTTTGCTTCTCCTCATTTGCCTCATGACACAAAAAGGCAGGGGGTCAGCAGCAGGGTAGGAAGCAGGTAATGAGTGACTTAGAGTAGCTTAAAGAAAGTGATGAGAATGACCCAGCCAGACTGTTCTGAAGGTATTCTTGCACGAGACAGTTTACAGGAAGTGTTTTTGGAAGAAGCTACTCCTTGTTGAAGCACAGCTATCTGAGTGTCCTGAAAAACAGAGTTTACTTGTTTCTCAGAGCCAGAAAGGCCTCCAGAGCCTGCTAGAAGGCACCACAGCAGCCTTGAAAGAAGCCTATCCACAATGTGCCCTTTTTCTGCTCATTTTCAGTTCACCCTCCCAGCACTTACAGCAGTTCCACAGGGCTCTCAGGCACCTGCTCTCATGGCAAGCACCACAAAGAGCAGTGGGGTTTTTAGGAATGCAAAGCCCCTGATCCAAACAAGCACAGAAGCCTTTTATCAGTTCCAAAGTAGCTTAACCAGGAACTACAGGGGGGTCACAGCAAAATTACAGGATCTGCTGGACTATTTAATCTGACAGAAAACATCAGTCCAACTGAAGTTACAGATAGGAACTTACTGGGCTCTTGCTACAGGTCTCCAGAGTCACAACCCTGCCCCAGAGCTGTGCTACCAGCCTGTGGAGAACACACTCAGGAGGTTAAGCAAGAGGTGCTTGGGCTGTTACTAACCATGTCCATACCCATTTCTTCCCCTCTCCTCCAGCCCTGTTAACAGTACAGAGGTAAGGACAGCTTTGAAGCAAACATTCCTCTTGCAGGGCAGGATGGAGGGAACAAACCAAACTGCTCCTTGCAGCGACCTACTCACCCAACCAAGGACAAAACAGTTTTGGACAAAACCAGCTTGGAGTTTCTGAACAGCTCCCAGCAGTCAGAACTGACTGTGCTCCCACAATACCCACCAAGGTGAGCACGCTGCCACCAGCTCTCTGTGAAAAATCCCACCTCTACACTTCCCTGAAAATCCCAGCCAAACCAGACGACTGCCCAAAGCTGGAGTTATTCCTCCACTTGGCCACCTCCCCACACTTGGCCTGAGAACAATTTTAGGCTTGGAATGCATTACTGCATTCAAGCAGCCACTCCTTGTCATGTCAGTTATCCAACCCTCAGACCGGCTGTAGGATGGAATTCCTACAACAGCAAAATGCCAATCCTTGGATGCAGGGCCTTCCAGGCAGTCACGAGCTCAGGCTCTGCCTCAGGCAGTTCAACGGGACTGCTGAGAACAGCTACACCACCTTACTATGTCAGCTACTCAGGGTTAGTCCAGCAAGGGCTTTCACCTGAGGTGGCCTTGTGAAACATGAACCACTAGCCAAAAATAATCCAACTGTGGTCACAGACAGACCCACAGCAGCACTGGACTTGGGAGGCACAGCAAGGGGGCGGTCAAGGAGTACATCTCCAACTATCCACGAGGGGCTTGTTTGCCACGAGGATCCTCTACCAGTCAGAGTATGGTGAAGCACACCAGGACACAGTGCCTCAGAGGAACATCACAGGAGGGACACTGCTCGGCCCTTGTCACTCCAGCAGGAAGCACAGAACACACCCAAGCACAGACTCTCAAAACATACAGTGGTCCCAGCATCACCTGTAAGGGGACAATGCACCTGTGGGCTCAGAGTCATTCCTGATGCCTGTGACACCACACTGGGAAACAAACCCACCTGGTCCTTGCTTCTACATTTTCCTGGAAAGCATTTTCAAGGAAACGTTCAGGTTGTTTATGTACCAGAGGCACAGTTTCAGAGCAAGCACTGCCCAGTCATGTTTCTTGGATCTGGGACATGTCAGAAGACTTAAGACAGAGACACTGGATGCTGACTGAAGATGAAGGTCAGTGGGACAGGATGGCTCTACCAGAGGTCTCCTCTGTACAGGTCTGGCAGCCAGGCAGGGAGAACTCTGTGAATGTGCTGTCAGGAAGACACTGATCCAGCAGAGAGAAGGGCTGCCATGGTGCTGTACATAAGGACTGCTGGAACTCCCACCTGTAGCCCAGGTTAACACAGACCTAGAGCACATGCTGCAGAGATGGTTTCCCTCCTCAACATACCTAAAGACTGTTCTCAGCTCTGTTGCTGTATGCCAGCAAAAGAAAAATCTCCTTTATCCCCCAACAGCCTTTCCAAAGCCCAAACCAACCTCAAATGCTTTTGAAGCTAAATTAATGGTCCTGGGGTGGGACAACACCAAATAAGTGCCTTTAATTTTCATCTCTGATTTCTATCGTCTTCCATTAGCACAAAACTGGTGAAGAGCTGGCAGCTCTTCTGTATCTGAACTGGTTCACCTTACCCCCAGAACCACACAGAGCCCAAAGGGCTTCCTGCTCTTCAGCCACCCCCCCAGAGCCCTCACACTGCCAGTAGGGATGGGGCTCCACCGCTCCAGCAGCACCCCAGCACCTGCTGGAGGAGCCAGCTGCACCAGGATTAGCCTCTTGTGGCCTTCCAGGAAGGCAGAGTGACCAGGGCAGCCCTTCCCACACAGTGTCCATGCTCCACATACTGGGGCTGCTATCTCCAGCACCATCATCACACCAAGAATGAATCCAATGCTCAGGGATGTTTCTATTCCTGTTCCAGACATCTAGCAAACACAGGATGCCTATGAGATGACAGCAGACAAGCTTCATACCTACAAGCAGAAGATCTGAGATAGTGAAAACAACTTTGTATTAAGAGCAGCCATATAAAAAAAACCATTCAACCCCCTTTCAGCAACAGATTCAGTTCTATTTCTTTAGCTGTAGCCATGACACACAGCACAGCTGAGGAAACCAAACAGTAACATGTTATTTTGGATACTGCTTTGTAAACAGATGCGTGGCCAGTTATCCAATTGTGGGAACATTAATGTGAGTAGGCTTGGAGCAGCAGAGCACTCAGTGTTATCTCAGAGCATCTTGCATCATCTCCATCAGGAAATTTCCATGGAGTGCAGTGTCAGCAGCTTGTGCTGCAATACACCTGGGAGAGCCTGTGAGGTGCCATTTCCCTTGGGCACCACAAGACTGTCCCCTCCTATTCCAGCCTCTAACAGACTCAACCACAAAGACAGTTACAGGAGGTATTTCTTCAGCTAATTGTTAATTACATTAATTGACAAGAGATCTGACTCAGCTGCTATAGAGTCCAGTGGAGGCTGGGCCTCCTACTCCCTGCAGCAGGATGCCTTATCCATGGGGAAAGGGTGTAACAACAGCAGTGAGTGAGCTTCCAGACACAGCAGGCCACCCCTTGGACAGGATTTATGTGATGAAAGCCTACAGAGAGCAGTATCATCTGCCTGCCCTGGCAGCTTCACACCAGGCAGTCATTACTGGGAGTGCTTTGAAAAGCTGCATGCCACTCACT
>JAWMRB010000054.1:843261-878953 GCA_035584715.1 Xiphorhynchus erythropygius
CTCCCCAGCCCAGCCCAGCCCAGCTTTGTCTCCTTGTCGCGGTGCCATCCTCCCCAGCGCCGCCCCGGCCCCGGCCCCACCCACGCGCGAAGGGCGCTCGGGGGAAGACCCCTCGTGTCCCCCCAGGGCCCCGCGTGGGCACTGCCCACCCGCCCCGGACCTGCTGCGGGACCGCCCGGAGGAGCGAGACATGAAATACATGGAAATACCCGGAAAGGAAAGGGCGGCACGGGGAGGGCTCCCTTGTGGAGACCTCCCTCTGGGTTTTCCCTGGTCCCAGAGGTTGCTGGTGGAGTTCTGTCCCCACGGGCACGGGGAGTGGGAGTGGGACCTCTCTGGGTGCGGGGGCTGTGCGTGGGGCTGTGCCCTGTGCCTCCCCTTGGACTGCCTGGGCAGACCTGGTGGAGGACGGGGGTGTGGAGGGAGCAGGGCTGATGGAGGATGGGGGTGTGGAGGGAGCAGGGCTGGGGGAAGAACCTGCCTGGGCAGACACATCCCTTGCTGGCACCCTGGGCACAGCCAGGCTGCATCAGTGCCCACTCCATCCTCCCGATCCTGTTGTGAGACACGTGGAGGTGAGCACAAAGTTGGCCTGGACATGAGGCCGGTGTTCCCCCTGTGACACCCACGGCGTGTGTTGCCTGGCTGGGACGGGCAGGGGGTGCCTGCCAGCCCCTCGTGGTGTGGGCACAGCCCAGCAGTGCTGCCCACGGCCCTGGCCCCAGCCAGCCCTCGTCACTCTGCGGGCAGCGCTGCTGCCACGTGGCTCCCACCAGCAGCACCGGTGCTGCCCCAGCTCCTCGCTGCCACCATCACTCCTTGGACACTGGGATTTATCGATGACTCTGTCGGCTCCCGGTGCTCAGAGAGGGGCTGATCTGCAGCAAGGAGCGATCAAAGTGCTCTGGGAAACACCACCCTGAGCTCACAGGCTGAGCCGTCGCCACCCTCGGCGTTCAGCGACAGAATCGCTGCAGATTTGCTGCTTCTGCTCTTGGAAGCGTCAACACAACGGAGCTGAAGGAGAATCTGGTCAAAGAGCCCTGACCCTTGGGACCAACAGCCCAGGGCCTCCCCCTCCACTGCCTACAGAGGCAAGCAAGGGAACCTGTTTTCAATTCAGGGGCTCCCAGGTGAGGAGTGGGGAGCAGCCCTGGACTGAGAGCCCCTCATCCACACGGACTGTGGAGCCCGGAGCCAATCTCCTCCTGAATCCTCAGGAATACCCATGTCATGGCTCAGCAGATGGAAAAAGTAATGGAAGAGCATGAAAGAGGAAAAGCAAACCCAAACAAGAGAAACACGTACAAAGAAACCCTCATTTGCCTGTGCTGTCTGACATCCTACAAATGCTTCAGGCTGTTTTCACAGCCACAGCCAACCCCACCCAGCCCAGCTCTGCTGGCACACATGTGTGTGCCTCAGCTAAGACCACTGGTCGCTGCTGGGCTGCCCCAGTGATGGCACGAGCCCCGTGGCCACATGGAGCTGCACAGAGGGGGCAGAGCATCGCTGACAGCTGGGACACAAAGCAGCACCTGTCTGCTGTCAGGGCAGTTCTGGGCTCACTTGGCTCACGTGGATGGCCAGAGTATGGGGACGGCACCAGACCCCTTGGCCTGAGGAGGGACCTCAGGTGTCTGTATACATGGCACATTGCCCCCCACCCTGCTCTCCTCATGGGCAGAGCACTGCAGTGTGCATGGATTCCTGCTGCTGCCCTTCCAGAGGCCCCAAAGGAGCCAAGGCACCCCTTGGTGCCTTGGTTTCTCCCCTCCCACAAGGTCAGCACTACTGACTCCCTTTCCTGCTATCAAGGCTGATAAAAGCAAGCAACAAGAAGGACTTGGCTTTCTGACTGTATCAGCAAAGGGAAATGCTGGCAGCTGCCTCTTGTTTCTACTCCTTTGTAGATGGTTCCTGCTGGGAGAAGGCAGGCTTAGCCAGGACCTTGGAGCTGTGCTCACCTCCGCTGCATCTCTTTGTGCCAGCACAGCATCATGTGTGGCTGCAGCCACCCCCTTCCTGGGGACCTAGGTGAGTGACATTTCTGCGGGACTCAATCCCATTGCAGCCGGTTTTGGATGCCAGACATGTGCCTGCAGCAGGCAGTGAGCCTGCTGCCTGTGGGAGAGCTGAAATCTGGCAGCAAAGAGCACCAAGCCTGGAGAAACAGAGATGGTTTGGGTTTGGGGGTGGAGCTGAGAGTGAGGTTGTGGCCACAGTGCAGCTTCCTGGGGAAAAGGGAGCGCTGGCTGGGCACAGGGCAGTGGGGGAGTTTCCATAAAAAAATGGAAAAGATCAGAATTGAAAAATAAACTGGCAAATGTAGAGAGAAATGGCTGTCATAAATCTCTTTGTGTCTCACACACACAGGAATACATGACCGACATGTGTATGTACCCTTTTTCCTTTGCAAACACTGACAGAGCATGCAATAGAAACCTTTCCCTGTCACGCACACACATGTGCACATATACACACACTCTCCTTCTAATCCCTTTCCTGCTTGTGTGTCAGAGAAAGCTATTTCTGGAACGTGAAATCTAGGTCAAAAAGGAGAGAATCTGAAGAGAATGATAACAGTCCCTCCCAAAGGCCGTGCGGGGTCAGTGTGGGCCAATGTGGTTAATAAAGATCCCTCAGCTGGGGACGCTCCTGGGCAGGCTGGGCAATGGCTCCTGGCCTGGTGTGAATTCCCTTTGCCTGCTGCTTCTTGCCTGCTGCTTCTTCCCCATACAAAAGAGAAGGCCATGACAGCTAAGAGGAGAGGAACAGCAATCACCTTCCTACACAGAAAGCAGGTTCACTGTGCAGAGGAGGGGAAGGAGGAGGAAGAACTACACAGCTTCTCTAGAAGCCACACGGCTTTCTCAAAAGCTGTGGAAACTCATTGCACAGTGCACCAGCCCTTGGGGACTGGGCCAGCACGATGCTGTGACACTGCACAGGCGTGTGCAGGCACTCTGTCCTTCCTCCACTAAGCACAGCCCCGCTGCTCCTGCAGGAGCATCAGTGCCAGGGGACTTGGCTGGCACCTGTTCTCTCCTGGGGCAGGGCAGGGTTCCCAGCACGGCCATGGGCCTGGGAGCCAGCTCTCTAATTTAGTGATAAAAAGGGAAATAAAAGCAACACAAAGAAGACAGGAAGCAGGTGGGAGGCAGAAGGCAGCTGTTCTGTCCAGACCTTGGGAATATCTCTCCTGGATAGTGTTCTCATGCCCAGCCTGGGCTTGGCAAAGTTCTGGCATATGGATGGGCCAGAAGGTGTGTGCAGCCCTGGCCTCCCTGGAAGAGATCTGGACAGAGGACGAGGAGCTGGACGCCTGGGCTTTTTGGGAACAGGCTGCTGAATCCCAGGGCAGGATGCTCTGAGCAAGGGTGCTGTTCCCAGACAGCGTGGGGGGACTGGGAAGAGCTCAAGTAGGAGCTGGCTTCATGTGAGCTTTCCCTGCTGCCTTTACTTTACTCACCTCTGCTTTCCTGTTTCTCCTGGATATCAAGTATTCCACTCTGCATTGTAAGCAGTCTATTAAACAAGCAATTCCCAAAGCTGCCTCTAATAAGCAGGAGCCGGGGCTGGGGAACCCTTTGTGATGCTCTGGAGCCGGCGCGGCTGTCACCACACGCCCGGCAATTAGAGGAATAGGTTCCACTGGGGCTTTTGAGTCTCGGGCTGCGCAAGGCACAGAGCTTTGTTTAAGGCTGCTCAAGGGCAGCTCATCAGCTGTCTCCCAGGCTGTCAAATGGGAGCTAATTGCTTTGTATGAGCCGGTGACACAGGCATTAATGGGAGGAGCTGTGGCAGAGGCATTGCAGCTGTCAGGGCTCTCCCGGGCCGTGGTCCCCACACAGACCCCAGAAATGGAGCTCACTGCCTCTCCTGTCCCATCTGCCCTCCGATGGTGCCTGAACCCCTCTGCTTTATGGTCCAAGCCCCACATTACCCTCAAGGAACAAGAAGCCTGTGTCAGCCCCAGCACGGCTGTTGCTGGTGCCTCTTAAGGATGTGTCCCTACAGAGACAAAGCCAAAGGCCCTCTCTGGGAACGGGGCCCCTGATGGTCCCTGTTCCCCCGGGCTGGTGCCACATTCTGGGTGCAGGAGGGTGGGATGTAAACAGGTGCAGGCTCTCAGGTATTTCACCCTAGAGCCCTGCATGGAGCAGAGGCCATGAACACCTGCAGATGAGGGTGCACCCCCTTCTTCCTGCTGGTCCAGATTGATGCCACCACGCTGAGGGGGACCAGCCTGCTGTTGGAAGGCCCCTCTCCTCCACCACTAACCACTTAGACACAGAGATGCACGGAAAGGACCTGGGATGCTGGTTGCAGCTGAGCATGAGCCAGCATGTGTCCAGGTGAGAGAGAAGGCCAGTGATGTCCTGGCTTGTACCAGCCATAGCGTGGCCAGCAGGACCACGGCAGTGACCGTCCCCCTGCACTGGGGCTATGCCTTCAGTCCTGGAGCCACTTCCAGGCCTTTCACAGCAAGAAAGACACTGAGGGACTGGAGCATGTCCAGAGAAAGGGACAGAGCTGGGGAAGGGTCTGGAGCACAAGTCTGATAAGGAGCAGCTGAGACAGCTGGAGGGGACTCAGTCTGGAGAAGAGGAGGCCCAGGGGGGACCTTCTCATTCTCTACAACTTTCTGACAGCAGGGTAGAGCCAGGTGAGGGTGGGGCTCTGCTCACAGGGAACAAGTGACAGGATGACAGGAAATGGCCTCAGGTTGCACCAGGGTTTAGGTTGGATATTAGAGAAAATTGACCCATGGAAAGGGTGGTCAGGCATTGGAACAGGCTGCCCAGGGCAGTGGTGGAGTCACTATTCCTAGAAATGTGGGTCCCTTTCAATTTAGAATATTCTGTGAACTCTCTGTAAATTCTGTGAGCAAGTATTCAAAAAACGTGTGGATGTGGCACTCGGGGACATGGTTTAGGGGTGGGCTTGGCAGTGCTGGGTTAACAGCTGGACTCTGATATTAAAGGTCTTTTCTAACCAAAATGATTCCTTAAGTTGCAGGGGAACTGAGCCCAGGGGGCTGATTAGAGGCATGACTGCTGTCCAGATATGCCTCCTGCCTCCCCTGTCCTGCACACACACAACCACAGGTGCTCCTATCTGCTCCCCTCCTCTCCATCAAAATCGTTTCCCTCCCCAAGCCCCAGCAGCCAACACAATGGGCTGGAGGATGTTCTGTGAATCAGCACATACCTGCTGGGTCACATCAGAGAGACGTGGCACCAAGGTGTTTTGGAAGCACCTGCTACACCTGCTCCTGCTGCCCAGCGTTAGCCTGGAATTGCAGCAGAGCAGAGCTCAGCAGCACTGCACTGCCAGCAAGGAGAGGGCTGGGCTGTGGCAGTGGGGTTAGCCAGGTGGGAAGAGCATGGGACAGAGGCAGAGCAGAGAGGGTGGCAGGAAGGAGGGACGGGGCTGAGAAAGCAGCCCATCCCTCCCAGGAGATCTGTTCCAGTTGCTGCCTCATCCTATGGACTTTAGCTGTAATGACCCTGCAGCATAGGCTGTGCAAGGGAAACATGGGAGCATGGGCACATCTCTGGGTGGGAGGGCCTGCAGCCAGGCAGAAAGGCTGGTGGTGCCCCCTTCCTGCTTCCCTTCTGCCCAGGGCTGGGCTGGAGCTCTGGCCTGGCTCCCACCAGCAGCCCACTCTGGTGCTCTGGCAGCTTTGCCCCCAGCAGGTGTGCTGAGGCTGCTCTGAATGCTCGGTGGGCAGTGCCAGGGCTTGTGCCAAGAGCCACCAGTCCCTCTGGACCTGACCCCAGTGTCCCTGTGGGGACAGGGACACACTGCCAGTAGCACAGTATGGCTCTGATGAGGTGCTGGATTCCTCCCACCTGCTCTGGCATCTGCACCATGTCCAGGGCACCGCAGCGTTCACAAACACCAAGGTACCACCTTGCCTGACCAGTTCCCAAAACTGTTCCTGGGATGGGACCCCTCAGTGCCTCACACCTTGTGGTGCATCCAAGCCTCACCTGAAGCACCACAGCTGGCTGGCGCCGAGGAGGACACAGACTGCCTTGGAGAAAATGATGCAAAGCGATGCAGATCAAGTGACTTGAAGCATCATGGAAAGCTAACAGGGCCTGGCAGCTTCCTTGAGCATCTCTCCATAAGTGGTGAAATGCTGCAGAGAACAGAGTGGCTTCCTACACTGCAGCTCCCACAGCTGCACCTGTTGGCTCTGCCCAGCCCTTCAGAAGCCACGTGCAGAGGCAGCATATTCATGTGCAGCCCATGCACACATTTTCCAGGAGAGGTAAGGACCCAGGATTGAAGCCACTGCTGCAGATACTGCTTTGGCACAGGATGGGCCAAACACATTCCTGGGCCAGGGGGGTGCTGGTCCCTGCAGCAGGAGCCAGAGCCAGCTTATTTTTGGATGAGACAGAAACCCAGCTCTGCACCTCTTCACTTCTGGGCTATCCCAGCACTGGGGGGTCTGAGCACCTCTTGCTATTTCTTGCTGTCTTGAGCCAGTGACCTCAGCATCCTGGCAAAATTATATCCCGGGGCAAAGTCCTTGCCTTCCTTGCTTCCCACCTGGGTGCTGAGTGCCTGGGGCAGCACTCAGGAGGGCAGAGTGGTCCAGAGTGGGAGCACAGGCAGCCCCCAGGCGTCCTAGAGGTGCTGGGTGCCCTGGCCATGTGGGAAGGGGAGGGCTTGGCCCCAGGACAGCCATCTCTGCCCAAGTGTTTGGGGAAGAGTCCCGTGCTGGTACGGAGCTGGGAGTAGCCTGCTGGGAGAGATGGCCAAGAGGGAGAGAAACCAGCAGGACAGGACAATAACAGCATTCCCATGGCAGGGTCAAAATTACTGAAAATGCAGATCCAGCTCCACGCTGACCCTGGGACATGGGGTCAGTCCTGACTAGCACTGCAGGGAGAGGCTAGACTCTTGTCCAGTACAGTAATTCCTAGTCAAGAGATGGAATGAATAATGCTGGCCTCCAGTGCCTGGTGGGTGTCTGAGGCAGGGACAGCTCTGCAATGGCTCAGCACAGAGGTGCTGGGCTCTGGGGTGCCTTAGTACCTTGAAATTCAGCAGCAGACCTGTTCTTACCCCACAGCCAGGGATGTCAGGGTCTCAGTATGTATCATCATAGAGTCACAGAATGGTTTGGGTTGGAAGGGACCTTAAAGCCTATCCAGTTCCAAATCCCTGATGTGGACGGGGACACCTTCCACTAGATCAGGTTGCTCCAAGCCCTGTCCAACCTGGCCTTGGACACTTCCAGGGATGGGGCAGCTACAGCTTCTCTGGGCAACCTGTTCTAGTGCCCCACTAACCTCTGAGTAAAGAACTTCTTCCTAAAATCCAATCCAAATCTCTCCTCTTTTAGTTTAAAACCTTTTCCTTTTGTCCTACCACTGTCTGCCTGTGTAAAAAGTCCTTCTATCTCTTTTTTAATAAGCCCCTTTAGATACTGGAAGGCTGCAATTGAGTCCCCACTGATGGTGAGGGCAAAATAGGAGTCGATTTGTCAGACACCTACCTACATGGCTGCTGCAATTCTGTCACTGGGAAAGAAAGTGGTTGGAGTCAGTACGGACAAGGGATGAACTCCCAGGATCTCACTGTAGAAAATTTCGAAAGACTAGACTCTAGGCAGCAGCCCCAGGGCTGGGTGCACTGGGGTGATGCTGTCTGCCTGTCACCTGTCACCCTGCCTGCAGGGGAAGGGACTGGACTTCGAACCCAGCCCAGCACTGCTCCTCCTCCTTGTTATGGGGCTGGACTGTCACCTGGATGGCACAGGAGCCCCACAGATCCAGGCTGGCCGAGCTCTGGGGCAGAGTGTGACCTGCCTGCAGCTCTGCTGGGCAAAACCACAAATCCTGTGAAACTGGAGGGGGCAAATTCTCACCATTTGTTGTTTTCCCAAGATCTGATTAGCAAGACTTCTTTTCAGGAGTCCTGCCTGTGCAAGAACCTGCAAAGAAGTTCACAGTGAACCCCAAAGCCTTGTCACATCTCCATTACTGAGGGACAGAGGCAGATGCCTCCTGCCCTCCCTCTTCCCATCAGCCCCAATTCCTGCCTCTGGCTGATGGGGCTGCAGAGATTGGATCCCCTCAGACCATGGGGAAGCCAGTGCAACCCCTGATGGAGTTTTGCTCCCCAGAATTTCAGAGAGAGGTCAAATCCAGCAAGAGCAGCCTGGACTGAGGTAATGAGAGATGCACTGTGGTAAGAAGAAGGAGGATGGAAGCTAATCCTAGCGCAGGGCAGCAGGGCCTCTGCTGCAAGTTCCCCTGCACCACAACCCTGCAGGGGCTCAGGCACGGAGGGAGGCCAGTGCTTCTGGGCAAGGTGAGGGTCCCAGGGAGGTCCACTCAGGCTCGAGTTTGGCTTGACTGTACAAATGGTCAGACATAGAACTCTCCTGGACCTCTACAGGCTTTGCCAGCCATGCCAGACATATCCCAGCATGGAGTCACAGAATGGGTTGGGTTGGAAGGGACCTTAGAGACCATTCAGGCCCATCGTCCTGCCACGGGCAAGGAACACCTTTCACTAGACCAGAGTGCTCCAAACCCTGTCCAACCTGGCCTTGGACACTTCCAAGGATGGGGCAGCCATGGCTTCTCTGGGCAACCTGTGCCAGGGCCTTACTACCCTGACATTGTGATATTTCTTCCCAGTATCCCATCCAACCCTGCCCTCTGGAAGCCTTTTCCTCTTCTCCTGTCACTCCAGACCCTTGTCCAAAGTACCTCTCCAACTCTCTTGGAACTCCTTTAGGCACTGGAAGGGGCTCTCAGGTCTCCCTGGAGCCTTCTCTTCCCCAGGCTGAACATCCCCAGCCCTCCCAGCCTGGCTCCAGAGCAGAGGGGCTCCAGCCCTGGAGCATCTCTGTGGCCTCCTCTGGACTTGCTCCAACAGCTCTGTGTTTTCCTTGTGCCGAGGACCCCAGAGCTGGGGACAGCACTGCTGGTGGGGTCTCATGAGAGCAGAATAGAGGGGGGAAAACCCCCTCCCTTGACCCGCTGCCTACACTTTTGATGCAAAGAGCCTGTTCATCATTCCAGGACCCGCACCCGGCTGTTGGCCACCCCTTCCAGCACCAGAGCAAGCTCCCATAAGCCCATAAAGGCAATTTCTGGAGATGCAGAGCCTGAGCCCAGCCCCTGGCGTGCTCTGTGGCTCCCAGGTGTCCCCCAGCGCTTCCCCCCGGCACTCACTGGTGTTGGTGGGCAGGGTCCTGCTGAGGCTGCCGGGCTGCGGCGGCGACAGGGAGCGCACGGAGCCCGTGTCCTCGTCCTGCGAGCAGCCTGCCTGGATGGCTCGGAGGTAGCTGTGGCTCCGCGATCGGAAGCAGCTGGGCAGGGGCAGGTCCAGCACCTCCGCGGCCGCCGACTCGGGCTCGCTGTAGGTGGAGTCGCAGACGGGCTCGTACTGCTCGCCCAGCTCGGGCTCGGGTGCCTGCAGGGAGAGAGGGGCAGCCCGGTCAGACCCTGCCTGTGCCCGCCCTGCCCTTCCCTGCCCTTCCCTTCCCTGCCCTTCCCTTCCCTCCTCCTCCTCGCCCTGCTCCACTCCTGCGTGGTCCTGCTCACGGCAGGTGACACCGGAGGGGCAGGGGTCGGTGCCCAGGCTCTCTGCTCCGAGAGAGAAGAGCAGACCCTCCTTGGAGGCGAGAGGGTCCCTGCTGGTGGAATAGGAGAGACTTACCATTGCAGTGCCCGTGAAACACCCCCCAGCCCCGATGGTGAGGCTGGGAGCACATGAGGCTAAAATGCCAGTCCAACCCCTGCCAGGTGCCCCTGTCCCAGCACAGGTGGGAGACCCCGGTTTCAGTGAGAGCTGGCCAGGGCAGGTGAGCTCCTGAGGACGGGAGATGGGCAGAGGGAAGGGGAGAGGTGTGGGCTGGGGGGCAGCCACCACACTTGCCCAGAGAAGGCTGCCTGGGCTGGGTCTGGGTGGTACCTCAGAACCCCTTCCAGCCCCATCCGCTCTGAGGGCCAGGAGGGGACTTGGCAGCCAACTGCGGTATGAGATTGGCAGAACCACTTCTGTCACTGCCCCCACTGCCCTCCCCCTTTTCCCCCAGCCCTGCCCTGCTCCCCCATGGCAGCAGCTGGGCAAACTTGGGCTTGGGAGAGGCTCACCCAGATCAAACCAGAGCCAGCCCAGAGCAGATTGTTCTGAAACATAGGTGAGATGCTGAGACTGGCCCTGTTGCCCACTTCTGTCTCTCCTGGCCCTTTCTTTCTCCTGATAGTCCAGGACATCGTTCCTGCCCAGCTTTGGCATCTGAGCTCCATGAGACTTGGCTCAAGAAGTTCATCTACTTTCTCCCTAAAACTGATGGTCCCCAAGCCCCTGCTGGGTCCGGGACCAAGCTCTCCATCTGCCCTGCAGTGCCTGGGTCAGGAGTGCTGCCTCCTTCTCCTCCTCTTTTCTTCTCCTGCTGCTGGCCTGGGCAGGGGCTGAACGCAGAGCCTGCCTCGCACCCCACCGTGGGTGTCCAGGCTGACCCGAGAGAGCTCCGTGAGGAAGGATGAGGGAAACACCAGTGGGACAATACCTGCTCTCCATGGGTAAATATCTGAGGGATAAGTGAGGGGGGTCCAAAGATCTGGAAGAAAGAGTTGGAGAAGGTTAAAGGCCAAGAACAGGGGAGCCCCTCACACAGACAGTCACTGCACAGGGACCGAGGACAAGGGGAGTGGGTGGTCCATCCCCTGAGGCCACCACTGCTGACACTTCAGAGCTCATAAGATGCCAAGTGAGGTGTCGCACAGGCCCCTCAAACAGCGGCACTGACACAGGACAGCAAAGCTCCACAGGACACCTCAACCATAGGAGAAGCTGCTGACACCTCCAGCCTGTTGTATGCACCATATATCCATAGATGTACACAGGGAACACTGGGGACACGCAGTGCTGGGACACCCCTTGGCACACACAGACAGCTGGACAGAGCTGGTGTGGCTCCCAGTGCCCAGCATGGCCAGGAGCAGCAATGGGGCTCTGCAGCCCACAGAGCCAGGGAGTGGGCAATCTGAGCTCTCTATGTCGGGAAAACTGTCCCTCACCCTGGTGGGGCTGGGCTGGCCACCTCACTGCTGTCTCTGCTGTCCCTGCTGTCCCTGAGACAGAAAAAGCCACACAGAAGCTGCACTGCCTTCCCACCACAGCAAAGCCACGGCACACACTTGGCATGTGGACAGACCCTGGAGAGACAATGCGCTGCCTGTGGGGAGAAATGACACTTTCTCCTCCTCCGCTTCCCCAGTCTGGAGAGCACATCCACCCTCTGGCCTCTGCCCTGCATGACCCACCCTGTGCATGCCCAAGGGGACCCATCTTGGGAAGAATCCCGGTTCAAACTGTACCTGTGGGAAGTGGCTCTGGGGGATGGTCCGTGCAGGCCTCACGGAGGGGCTTGGCAGTGTTTGGGTCACCAGCTCGCTCTCTCTGGCCACCTTGGTGTGACAGGGGGATGCTGACATGCACACCTGGTAAACCCTGGACTGCTAGAGGTCTGCAGGGTGGAGCTGAGTAGAGCAGAGGGGACTTGTCTGTGAGAGCAGGGGATGCTTCTGGGTGGGAGGACACTGGGGTCTGGTTGGACACACAAGAAAGGTGTTGGAGGTCACACAAAAGTGAGGGTAGGCAAGGAACTGCCTCTGGCACTGACACGAGTGGCTGAACCAGCTCCATCCTGGATCAACAGACATGCAGTTCGTGGGAGGTCTCTCAATCCCAACCAGGGGCAGCTGAACTCTCTAGGATTTGGAGGACAGTGGCAGAGTGAACGTGATGGCAGCAGCCCCACCTCTGAGCAAGTGCTGTGGCAGTTGGTGTGCTCCCAGCATCCCAGTGCCACCAGTCTGGCTCTGGAGTGGCTGTCTGGGCAGCTCCTGGCTTGTCATGGGCTCCTCAGACCCTTCAGCTCCACGACCCTTTTGATGACGCCATGGGGATGCTGCACTCAGCTGCTGAATGGAAGCTCTAGACATGGATAGAGCATAGACCCATTGTCTTCTGCAGAGACCTGGCTTCAGGCATGGACTGACACACAAAGGACAAGGACACAGTGGTCCAGATACCCTCTGTGCACTGAGATACCCAGTAATTGCTGCTGCTGCACAAGGGATGAGGCTGACTGCAAGGGAACAGGTTTGCCCAGCAATGCCCTGTGCTCCTCCCAAGCTCTCCTCCAAGGGCTCTGACTGATCTGGGACAGCAGGAGGTACAAGCCAAGGGGCCAGAGGGGCTGGGCTGGGCCAGAAGAGGGCTCAGAGCTCCACACACCTGGACGGGAACACTGGCAGGGCACACACTGCTCACCCCCCCCAAATCCCTGGGGTTCCTGGTGCCCACCCTACTGCTGTAACCATTCCTCGTGCTGCCACCCACAGTGACTGCCCACAGACAGAGCTGGCCCTGTGTGGACACGTGTTCCCACAGACAGCCATGAACAGAGACAAGACATGACAGAGGCCCAAGGCTATAGTGGACCTGCTGCGTGAAGCCTGTGGAAACCACTGCTGCCCTGGGAACCTTCACCTGCATGGTGAAAAGGCTGAGATAAGCACCACAGGACCTCTGCAAAGGCTCATCCTGGCACAAGTTATCTCCTGGCCTGTGAGGCAGCTGGTTTAAAGCCACCTGAGCCCAGAAGAACACCAGAGTCATCTCAAGACCATTGTGTAGGGAGTTAAACTCAGTTTGCATGAACTGCATCCCAGACACTGGGGTCAGGGCGTGAGTCCACCCTGTGGCAGGGGGTTTGCCACCCCCCGTCAGCACCTCACAGGCATCCTTGGTTGGTGACCCAGTGCTGCAGCATCCCAGGCTGGACACCAGCAGGTGAGGGTGGCCCAGGCTCTGCACCCACCCACCAGGCATGAGGAGTTTGCAGCAGGGTTGAGCAGCCTTGCAGGTGGCTTTTGGGGGTTGGCACGGTGGGACCCTCCACCTGGAGCAGTCCTGAGCTTCACCCAATGCTGTGGAGCACTGCTCTGGGATACAGAACAACTGTGGCACAACAACTTTGGCTGCACCAGCAGTGTGAGAGGAGGCAAAGCTGGAGGAAGGAGGGCTAATATGAATCATGATTAAGGAGATGAACTTGACACTTTGGTGCAGCTGCCAGTGAACAGCCTGTGCAGTTCCTGGAGTGCAGCCAGTGCCTGTTTTGAAGGGGGAAGAAGATGATGCTCCCTCTGCCCTGAGCTGGCCTCTGCTCTTGCCAGGCTGCTCTGGCAGAACTGGCCAGCACTTCAGCACCTCACCTGGTTGATGCAGCTGGACTCATTGACGCTGTCAGAGATCTGGTTGTATTCTTCCTCCCAGGTGGGGAACTTCGGAGGTAGGAGGATCTCGACAGAGTCCAGACGGTCCAGGCTCCTGCCAACAGAGAGGAAGGATGTGAGGGATGTCCCCACAGTGGGGGACATGCTGGATCAGAGCCAGACCACCCCTGCCCACGGCCCCTCTGCCAGGCACAGGCACTGGCATCACGGAGACAATGCCGGGCACCGTGTCCACTGTTTGGCCCCTGGAGCAGAAGAAAGCACTTCCTCACCTTGCCAGCCCCTGGAATAGCCTGGCACACAGGTGAAGGGTTGTTGGGTGCAGTAGAGGATAGGGGACAAGATTTTGGGCCCCACTGCCCTCAGGATTGCACTGCAGATGCCAGGTTAGTCCCGCTGAACTCCAGGGAGCACATGGGATCTGTGCCAGCCTCCAGAGTCACAGCACTGCCTGGACTGGTGGGGAGGGGCTGTGGGGTGAGAAATTACTTTTATATGGTATTTTCTGGATTTTGCAATTGGAAACACCTGCAAGATATATATATATATATACATATATCTGTATAGATACCTGGATATATAGATATCTAAAAATTTGCGTAGAGGAACCCAAAGGATTATCTGGAAGAAGTGCAAGGGGAGCCAGCCTGTAATGGCAGTGCTGCAGGAGCAGGGGGGCAGTATTTCTACAGCAGCTTTGCTGCCGGCTCTGGGAGAAACTGTCCCCATGTCCAGGGGCTTGTCAGCAACCTCTGCTCAGGAGGAAAACAGGGCTGTCCTTGACCCTGACACAACACAGACCTCTGCTATGGCCTCAGCTGAGATCCAGGCACACAGGGGCTGGAGGAACGTGGAAGGATGGAGGGATAGGGGAGGAAGAGGAGGGATGTGGGCAGGATGGGCTCCTCTGTTTTTCTTTTCTACCAAGAGACTCTGTGTGAAGGAATCCTTGTCACAGACGGGGTGGACACAGTGGAGGACACGGTCAGCCACACGAACCAAGATCTGTGGGGACTCTGCAGCTGGAATCATCTAGAGTAGACTCTGGTTCTGACAGAGGCCCTTGTGGTGCTGCTTCCCCCACATCTGCCAGGACTGTGGGTGCAGAGGTCTGTCTGTCACCTGCCTGGGGACAGCAGAGCTGAGGGCAGGGCAGAGCCCTGTGCAGCATCTGGGCCTCACACAGCACCTCTGGAGTCTCCGTCCTGGGGTGGATGAGAGCAGGGAGTGGTCCCTTCTGCCAGGAGAGATGGAGGACACCTCCAGCCCCCCGTGATGCACCAAAAGGCCCTGTAAAGCCCCAAGCCCTGTGCTCTCCACAGACTGACAGGTTTCCCTCGTGCTGACAGGGTCCATCTGTGAGCTCACACCATAAACCAGCCGTGTCCTGGAGTGGGGCAGCGTCCCCTTCCTGTGCCTTCATCCCTCTGGCCTTCCCCCTGCCCTGCCCTCGCAGCCTGCCCGGGGGAAACTGAGTCACGGAGAGCGGCCAAGAGACCCTGCAGGGACAGGGGCCCTCACAGAGGGACAGATGGTGGCCCCTGGCAGAGCCCCAACACAGAGCCCCAGTACAGAGCCCCAGTGCAGAACCACAATACAGAGCCCCAATGCAGAGCCCTAATGCAGAGCCCCAGTGCAGAGCCCCAATCCCCCAATACAGAGCCCCAATGCAGAGCCCCAGTATGGAGCCCCAATGCCCCAGTACAAAGCCCCAGTACAGAGCCCCAATGCAGAGCCCCAATGCCCCATTACAGAGCCCCAATACAGAGCCCCAATGCCCCAATACAGAGCCCCAATGCAGAGCCCCAGTGCAGAGCCCCAGTGCAGAGCTCCAATGCAGAGCCCCAATGTAAAGCCCCAATGCCTCAATGCCCCAATACAGAGCCCCAATATAGAGCCCTAATGCAGAGCCCCAATGCAGAGCCCCAATGCCCCAGTGCCGCAATGCAGAGCCCCAGTACACAGCCCCACCGCAGAGCCCCCCTCGCCCCGCAGGTCCTGCCCCACCGCAGCTCCAGTCGGGACCAGCCCTGACCGCAGACCCCCATCTCCCGCACCCACATCCCTGTGGCCCCGACCCCCGCCGCTTCCCAGACCTTTCCCAGCACTGTCCCGTGCTCCGGCTGAGCCCAGCACTCACGGCAGCTCCGATCCCGATGGGCATGCTCTGCATGGGCAATGCCCAGGGCAGGAGGAACCCCTGCCTCTCTAGGTAGATATTTCGCACCAGAGACCCCATGACCCTCTCTGCTCCCCGGAGGTGGGTGTGAAGGCTGGGAATAGGGATGAATCCATAGCAGGCATTTCCAGGGCTCCACACAGCCCATTTTGTCACCATCTCCCAGAGGAAGCAGCACCTGATCTCCACCTGAAGCCTCTGGGAGGGGTCCCCACTCTGGCTGCACCCCTCTTCCCCCTGCTGACACTCAGCAATTCATCCACGGTGGCTCCTGCTTCCTCCTGCCCCTCCATACAACTCACCCTCCCAAGCTGCAGTATCTGAAACACTGACAGTCCCCAGGTGCCTTGTCCTGGGAAGTGGAGCAGTTGGTGAGGACACTCATCACTGGTCATGGCTCACACCACCCCTATCCTGCAGGACCAGCCTCTGGTCCAGCAAATTCTCTGCTGTGCTCCCCTGGCTCTCATGTCTGGCTGGCTCAAACTGCTGTGGGTCTTCCTCCCTTGTCACCTGGTGTGAAACCTCTCAGCTCCTCTCTCCTGGCCTCAGGATACCACCCAGCCCAGTGTGCCACCTTTCTGGCTGGTCACAGGGTCCCTGTGACCTGTGAAGGAAAGCAGCTGTCACAGTCCCAGCAGGGCTTGGGCTGTGGGCCACGCTGGGTCAGCAGCTTCCACATCCAGGTGGGGGTCGGGGCGTTGGGATCTCTGCACTCCCCCAGAAGGGAAGATGCTTGGAGAGGAAATCCCCACAGCTCCATAAGAAGAGTGGTCTCCCCATCACTGCAGGGACAGGGACCTGGAGCAGCTCCTAATGCCAGAGCTATCTGGAATCACCAGGATGGGGAGCTCTCTCAATTCCTTTGCCACATCTCCTCCTGTCCCACTTGTCTCCTCATCTCTCTGCCCTGAGCCAGCCTGAGCTGGGGTGCAGGAGCCCTGCTGGGCTCTGATCCCCACTTGGGACCTCTGTGGGGTGCTGCTCCTGGCCAGATCCCACGGGCTGCTCCAGGGGTGGCCCTGGGGACCTGTGCAGAACTCGCAGAGGAGCTCCAGCATTACCTTTGTGTGGTGCTCTGCTCACTCAGGGACTGTTGGGTGGCCTTGAGGTAACTCTGCCTCCGAGCTGCAGTTTTCGGGGATGGTTTGGGGCTGGTTTCTGAATCTTCACTATCGTCATCCCCCATGGCTTTGATGTAACTCCCGCTCCGCATGCGCCGGCACGGGATCTCACTGTCCTTGTCCCTGGACAGCGTGTTGTTCCACTCCCCCTGAGGCACCTATGAGAGGAAGGAGAGCATGAGCAGGTGTGAAGGACAGCACCTCTGGGATCAGTGGGATCATGGGGACTTGGGGAAATTGCTGACATCCCACTGGAGTTCAGTGGGAATGGGCAATACAATTCCTTTACGACCCTCCCTTACCAGTTCATGCCAGGCAGCCCAGGTTGGGTGGTCTCTGTTTCAGCACATCACAGCCATTCCCCGCCCCGCTGCAGACCTCCTCCACCCTGGACATGCTCACAGGGCCAACACAAGCTGCACAATGCCAGACATAATGGGGAGGGAGGAGGGAGTCTCGCCAGGCCCGTGTGGGGCACTGGGACAGGAGCAGTCACTGAACATAAAGTGCTGTTGTAGAGCAGGACTTGTGAGTCAGAGCCCAGGTGAGATCTAACACCCTTTAAGGTTTCCGAGTTGAACGTGACTCTGAATGGCTGAAATTCATTTCTGAAGCCAAGTCAGGCTCTCACAAGTCCCTCTGGAGCATCCTGGGCACACAGATCTTGTGCTGGCCTCTCTGCACAAAGATGAGCAGCACCTCCAGAAAGAGAATCACTTCTAACTCTGCTATGGAGATGACAACTCCACAATTAATTTAAGGCAGAGGCAGTCTCTTGTTCCCTCACTAGAGGGGGGTGAGCTGATAGTCCCACTGGAGGCTTGAAGCGCTGAGCAACCACAGTAGCCAACACCCCACCTGCCCATCCTGCGAAGGGCTTGTGTGGGGGACCAGGGGCAGAGCAAAAGTGATCAGGACAAGAGCCACGCATGGTGTGGTCAGGAGAGAGATGGGAAAGCCCAAGTTGCCAAGTGGCTCACTCAGATTGCAGCTGGCCTTTGTCCTGCCCTTGAGAGATGTGGCCAAGGAGAAACAGGGACACGTGTGAGGATGCAGCAATGTCCATGCCATGCTGATCCCCCGCTGGCCTGAGGTTACCCAGTCTGCCCTAGGGAGCAGCAGGTGGGCAGGTGCCATGGGGAGCAGCAATGGGCTTTGTGCTGAGCTCAGCTTGTGCTACTGAGAGCATCCCTGTTGGCTGTGCTGGATGGAGCTGCTGGATCTGGGCAGATCCCCAGGGAGCCATGGAATTAACCAGCCATGAACCAGTGTTCATAAGTGCTCTGGGGATGCACAGCTGTGCTGCAGCTGCAATGAGCTAAGGGCTGCATGGTGCCTTTTCCACCCCTGTTCATAGGTATGTTCTGTGGGAGCCAGAGCCAATCTGAGGGTGTCACTGATGCTGCTGGGGTGCAGCATCTTCAAGTCAGGTTTAGATCCTCAGGTAGTGGCTGCTTGTGGTCCTGAGAAGGCCTGGGCTGTGTCCAAGGGCAGGCTCAGTCCACACACAGCAGCTCAGCTCACCCCAAGGGTTTTCTTCTGCCCAAAGGAGCAGGAGCTCATTATGTGTCCAGCCGTCCTGCTGCCTCATCCGTGTGTCCAGGAGAAGGCACGGGGTGATCCCAGTGCTGTGTGGAACAAACCCCAAACAGCCTGGGGTGATGGGGCTTCTGTCAGGAGTGTGCCCACGACCCAGCGTTACTGGGGGATGTGGAACACAAAGCCAGGGCTGATACAGGTGTGTGAGATCCAGGTGAGGACTAATGGGGAGCGACTCTTCCATGTGAGACACACACCTGGCCAGGCCTCCCTGGCCCCACTTGCTGCTGGTTTGGGTTTCCCCAGTTCCTTCCACCCTGCCTCCTGCAACCTTCGTGCTTGGCCATGGCTCCCAAGCTGGCTGCTTGCATGACTGTCCAGCTCAGGGGCTGTGGGGGTTTCTCTCAAGTTCCTACAAATGTAAGAGCCGAGAGCCCTTTCCCTGCTGGGTGTGAGCACTGCCTCTGCCCCAGCCTCTGGCCATACTGGTGGCTTCAAGGCCAGCCAGGAGGGACCCCACTGGCTCCAGCTCAGTCCTCCCATGGGAGGGAACCCATAGGTCACTGGAATGTCTGGCTCTGTTTCTAGAGGAGACAAGGACCTTGAGAATCACTTTTACACCCATCACCTTGGTGTCAGGTCTGACTGGAGACTGCATTTTGCTGCTTGCCTTCTCCTCAGGGTGAGCTGCAACTCCTGCCTCTGAAGGTCATGGGCTAGCACGGGGCTGGTGTGGGGCAGCCACGGCTGGGGAGAGGGCAGGTAGGGCTGGGAAGAGGGCAGGTAGGGCTGGCTGCAGCTCCTGCCTGAGCAGGGCAGAGTCTGCAAGCAGCCAGGATGCTCAGCAGTCCAGGGACTGCCCGGCCGTGCCCTGTGCAGGGGCAAATGCTGAATGGTGGGGGCAGTGAGGGGTGCTGGGCTCAGCCCAGAGCAGTGGAGCTGGTGAGACTGCTGTGGCTGCCCCAGTGCCACTGCTCGAGGGCAGGGGCTGGGGGCTGCCAGGGCTGCTGCATCTGCCTCCTGGCCTCAGGCTCTCTCAGCTCTGGGCAGAGCTGCAGAGTTTCGGTGTGTCTCTGCTGGTGCAGCCGGTGGGCCAGGCAGCCCCAGCACTGCCTGCTCTGTACAGATCCTGGCCCTCTCCTAGGGAAAACCTCCTCATGGCATTGGGACAGCTCCCTGCTCCTCACCACGCTGCCTTGGTTCTCATTTCCCTGCCTCTCCTCTGCTTTTCACTTTGGCAAGACAGCAAGACGCAGCTCTGAGCTGCTCCACGTTCAAGTTCAGTAGGGGGAAGGAAGAGGCTTGGCAGGACACCCTGTGAATCCACTGCCCCCGTTTGGATTGTGTCCTACCTCTCTCTGCACAGAGTCCATGGGCAGCTCTCGCTGCTGTGGGACAGACCACAAGACAAGTGTTTCTTAAGTGTCACACCTGAGAAGACCCTTGGGTCCCTTCAGGACCTGCAAAAGCAGTACAGGTACTTGGGGTGCTGTTCAGGGTCCTCTGGGGTGCTTCTCTGCACCGTCAGGCCTCTGAGGACGTGAGGAGCCTGTCTCACAGCCTGAAGCTGTGATGGGGTTGATGAGCCCAAAGGAGCTCCTGTGGTCAAGGACAGACCTCACAGTGGTTGGTGAGGCACCTCGATGGCAGCAGCATTGCTGGCAGGTGAGACACCTGGCTCTGGGCACAGCCCGTGTATCACAGACAGGACCACAGGGACCCAGGGGCACCCAGGCCTGGCACAGGGCACCTCCAGAGGCTCCTCACTGGCACCAGGACTCTGCTGCCCTTCTTGCTGCTCTTCAGGTGTGGGCTTGGTGTTCTGGTTGGTGTGGAAGGGGTGGGAGGAAGAGGACCCCCAGGTTGAGAGTGTTTGTGGGGCTTGGGGAGACACCTGCCCTGAGGCTGCACGGAGGTGAGGAGTGGGTAGCAGAGGTGGTCCTCCAGGCTGCAGGATGTGGATCTGGCATCTGCCCAGTCATGGTCCTTGTGGTGCCATGCGGTGTAGGGGTGTGGGATTCAGGCACGTGTCCGTCCCTGGGGCTCTGCTGTCACAATGCTGCATGTCACAAACCAGCAGCACTGTCTGGTTCTGCTGCTCTCCTGCCATGAGCAAAGTGGGGAGGGAAAAGGGAAGGGGCCACACAAGAGACTTCTCTGGAGGCATCTCCTGGTTCCCCAGAGCACTAATGGAGGGGGAAGTGGAGGGAAGGGGGAAGTTCCACTCCTGGGCTCTGGACAGGGGTGCAGAAGCTGCACTGCTCCAACAGCTTTGGGGAGGGCTGGAGGAAGGAACTCGCAGAGCAAACAGGGTTTCCATTCACAGATGTGCCAGCTCTGACATGCAGCCCAGCCCCAGCACACACAGACATGCACCACATGGGAACACCTTGCAGAGCTCCCTCAGGGCCAGAGGCAGCAGGCAGGGATGCACGTGCCATGCACAGGCTCCACTGATGCGGGGCTGCGTCCCTCGTGGTGTGGTCAGCCGTGGGCTCAGCCATGTCCTCGAGGAAAGCAAACTGGAGCCCAGGCTGCCCGTGGGCCCTGGCTGTCCTTCTGGCAGGGTACCCTCTAGGAACGACCTGGGCTGGATTCCTGCTCCATGGCAGCTCCGTGGGGCTGGTGTGAGGCAGTGAGCATCCACTGAGGGGCTGGCACTGAACAGGCCACCCATGAATTATGAACTATTTTTGGGGGTCCCTGGGGGCTAAGGAAGTTTTGATGTGGTCTGACTGTAGGTGGTGTTGGGGAGGCTAATCTGGATGATGCATGAGGTTAATGGTGACTGTCCCCAGGGAGCCCCCACACTGCCCATCCCTTCGGTACAATCCTGGGATCCACGGCTCCTGCTCACCCATGCCTGGACCATCTTCCACTCCAAGGAGCTTCCTAGCCATAGGGATCCTGACCCCTTTGCCTCTTTCCTTTTGCTGCCAGCTGCATGTGGGGCTCATGGGGATGGTGGAACCTCCCTCCTTGGGGACTCTGCTCCGAGGATGGAGTGTGTCACCTTCGGGACTGATCCTGAGAAACCCCCGATGCCGATGGGACAGGGCTGGACCTGGAACTGGGTGATTAACAGCTCCAATGTCTGGGTGTGGGGATGGGTCTGGAAACATCACATGGACCCCCAACAGTCCTCAGTGAATCCCAAGACTACCCAGAGTCTGCAAATGGAGCAGGAGAGGGGAATAGCCTGGAGGCTGGGGTGTCCTGTTTGTTCCCATCCCACCTCTCCTGCCCTCCCTCATGTCCCTTCACCTCTGGGACCCAGTGGGCATTTCTGCCTGGCAGCAGCGCCATCCACAGCAGGGCAATGCCCTCGTGGCCCCCAGACACCAGGCAGGCAGATCCCTGTGGTTCCTCCCCATGGCACATGCAGGGAGTGGGCTCATCCTGTCCCCAGGTGGAGTGTGTGACAGGGGACACATAGCCTTGCAAAAGTATGTTTTTCACACACCAGCTCCAGAGATGACTTCTCCATTACCAGTGTAGTCCCTTTCCTGCGCCAAGGAGGGGTCTGGAGACAATCAGCCCATCCTACCATGAGGTTCCTGAGCCCTGTGCCCTGATCTCTGGGACTCACACGGGTACAAGGTCAGCCCGAGCACCTGTGACCTGTCAGCTTGCTGGGGCACAGAACACTGTTTTCTGGGTGATGGGGGTCTTGGCTCTTCTGGTGAGATGCTATTGTCTGCAGGGGCTGCCCCGGGCACTCGGGATGTTGGTTGCACCCCAGTGTCCCCCAGTGCCCCTCCAGTCACGCCAGCAGTGGCTGCCAGCTGCTCCCTACCCAGTCCAAGCCTGGTGGCGCAGGCTACTGCCCCTGTCCGATGGTCCCACGAGGGTCAGGGTGGGAGGGAGCTCTGCAAAAGCTTCCCCTCAACACAAGCTCCCTACCTGGGTGCTGCCTGCGTCGGTCGGCGCGGGGCTGAGGGGCTGGTCCCAGCTGGGCGCGGGCTCGCTCGGCTGCAGAGGGGCACCTGTGTCCTCCCAGCCCAGCGGTGCGGCTGCCCAGCTGCTGGCCGGGCTCGTGCCACCCAGCTGTGCCCACAGCCCTGCGTCAGGCTGTCGAGAAACGGAGGCTCATTACATGGGGGGCACTGATGGCTGGGGCAGCCTTGCACCTCCAGCCGGGGACAGACCCCAGAGGTGAGGGATGCTGGGGGTGCTGAAGGGCTATGGCTGGGGCAGCCTTGCACCTCCAGCCGGGGACAGACCCCAGAGGTGAGGGATGCTGGGGCTGCTGAAGGGCTCTGCGCTGCAGCTGGACGGCAACAGGGCCCGGGGAGAGTCTGGGTGCAACTCCTTAACCTCAAACACTTAACTGGAAGGAGGGGGCAAAGAGAAAGAAACCAGGCCAAGACCGTTTTTCCTGATGATGATCCTTGATGAGTTTGGTCCCTTGGAAGTTTGATTTGCAGCTGTGGCCAGAAACGTATTGGAAACAGAGTGTGCTTTAAGAAGTCATTGCTCTTTAAAGCCTCTAAGCTTGCTGGACACAACCAGGAGAGCCCACGGCACCTCTGCATTAAAGGGATGCTGGAGATTTACATACACAGAGTGGCCCCCTCCTCCCCCCATCCAGGCCTAGCTTATTTGTCTTCATTCCTCTCTCTAGGGCACAAACAGGTTCATATCATTCAAGCACCGCTTTTGGAATCTGCCACAGTGACCTGGAGCTGTTGGGAATGGGGGTTTCAAACCCACAGTAGCCATGCAGGCCACGGCCATGCAAGTCAGGGGCTGGCATTGCCCCCTCGCCCCCAGCCCTGCTCCACGTGGGCAAGCCAGGCAGCTGCCGGTCCTACCAGTGCTCCAGGGAAGCTGGGCAGACTGGGGCTTACTGGGCACGCCGACACATCCTTGTGATGCGTGGATATAAGGGGTAAGTGTTAGTTATTGCTGGGGACCTTCAGCCTGTGGGGCGGTGGAGCAGAGGTCTTCACAGGAGTGGGGCTGGAGCCTGGGGAGCTGTGCCAGGTGAGGTGTGAGATACAGAGATACAGCCCCTCGGCATGCACGGCTGCAAGGGCACCCACTGGGAACAACCATGGGCAGCTACATCCCCACCTGCCTAAGAGTGTCCCCCTAGCATCTGCAGGGTCTGGGCAGGCAGTGTGGGCATGGGTGGGACCTGCAGCAGATGAGGATCCCAGCACAGGGTGTGGTGTGAAACAGCCCCTCTTCCCCACGCTGCCATATCCAGCACAGGGGCTGGGGGTGCTGGGACAGTGCTGCAGCTGTGGGACATGGACCCCATCCCCACCAGTGTCCTCACAGGAGGAGTGGGGGGCTGTCTCTGGGGCCCCTCCCGGTCCTCTCCTGGCAATGTGACCTTAGGTGGCAGGTGAACCATCTGGAGTTGTTTGATAAGGTCACAGGGGCAATAGGGTGCCCAGTGAAGGATGTACCCCGAACTCCTGTGCTCTCCCTGCACGGAGCATGCAGCGCCCCACCACGGCACCCACCTGCAGGTAGTGGTAGGCCAAGTCCTGGTGGCAGGACTTGGATTTGAGCAAGGCTTTGTCAATGGTGGCAGAGGCCTTCTGGCACACCTCACGGGCATGGCTGAGTGTCAGAGTGGACCAGGAGCCCCGCTTGATGTAGTTGGAGTCGTTGTTGATGGGGATATTGGTGCAGGGGGTGACTTTGAGGTCGTTATTGCTCTTGGAGGATTTCAGCATGTGCTCGCTGATGGTGTTGTAGGCGTGCATGAAGTACTTTGGCTGGCTGTGGTCGGGCTGCCGGCCCAGCGTCATCAGCCCCATGGGGTTGCGGTAGCTGCAGGTGTCGCTGTCCAGGTTGTCATCTGAGCTCCACCAGCCGGAGATGTTGGACCTGGTCCTGCGCTTGGGCTCGGAGGTCTTTGCTCGGTCCTTGCTCTTGCTCCTCCGGTTTTGCTTGGCGTCATCCGCCCCCTTCTTCCCGTTCACGTTGCCCTTGGCGGGGCCCTCCAGAGACTGTGACTTGGCAAAGAGCTTCTGCACGGAGTGCACCAGGTGCCGGATACGCCCAGGGCTCTCGCTCCGGTGCTTCGCGTCGCTCCGCTGGAACTGGAGGGTGCTGAAGCCATCCCTGTGGATGGGCAGCTGCTTCTCAAACTGGTCAAGGAGGTTTGCGGGCAGGCGGTTGATCTTTGTAGCTTGGGCATGGCTTGGAAAAGGGTTGTCATCCGGGACCTCGAAGTGGGAGTTGTAATGGATGCGGGGGAAAGTGCTGCTGTTGGAGATCTGGTTGTTGAGTGGAAGGAGACAGTCACCATGGAGGGTGTTCTGGGCCGGGAATCGGGGGTCCATGGTGAAGGAGTCGGTGGGGCTGAGGAGATAAGGGTTCCTGTCCTGGGGGGCATAAAGAGAGTCTTGAGGGGAGTCCAGGTTATCTGAGAGGTGGCGGCTTCTGTTATCTCCTAAGCCCTTCATGGTCCCAGTGCTTCCTAGAGCATTACTCAAGGATGCTGTGGCAGAGCCCTTGCAGGAGCACTGGCCCTGCTCCCCCGCAGACTTCCCTGCACCTGCAGGAAGAGGACAGATGCTGAGAGCCAGCCAGGAACCCCTCTGGCAGCCCACTGAAGGCTGTCCCAGCTCTGAAAGCAAATGCCACCATGGTTATGGCACAAAGCAGAGAAGCAGGATGGGAGACAGCTGACATGGCAGGAAGGGAGGAGAAGGTGCTGGAGAGAACAGGGCACAGCAGAGGAGGAGAGGTAGGATTCACTCTCTGTCTCTCTGCAGTTGCAGTGCCTGTGTGCCTCTGTGCTCAACCACAGGCTGCTTGACAACACTGCTGCTGGTGTTCTGATGCTGCACATGGTTATTTAACAGTCCCTTCCCCAGCAGCGTGGCAGAGGCTGGCACGGCACTGCCAGCAGATCCCTGCTCTGTCCCACTGGTCAGGGGGCTGGAGAAAAACCTGCTGTCAGGCACTGCCCAGGTCCTCACTGAGCCCAGGCAGCCCCGAGCCAAACACCCCACCCTCTGCCTGGTGTTTCTGTGGTGACAGAACCTCAGGGCTGGCAGCCTGTGCTTGTGCAGCTGCGCTAATGTGACACGGTGGCAAATGTCTCCTCTCCAGCCAGCTGGGCTTGTGGCATGTTTCACCCTGGAGCACAGTGTGTCAGGAGCTCTGTGAGAGCAGAGGTGTTTCTGAGCACTCAGCACCTGACCCAAGAAGCTGTTTGCTGCTCAGATGATGATTCCTGCCGTGCTGCATCACTCCTGGGGAGCTGTGTCACCTCTAAGCCTGCCCGTCTGTCCCTGATCCTGTCCTCTCTGCCACAGCAAGGGGCTGGGCTTGGCCACCTGTGGCCCATTCGGCAGGAACAGGATCCCTGCAGGGTGGCAGAGGGGCAAGTGGACAGAGTGGATCCCCTGGGGGCAGGGGAGATCCTCGCTGAAGGTCTCTCCGGTGGCCTTACCCCATCCTGCTTGGCTCGGAGGGATCCTCATCTGCACTGGGTTATACAGGGAAAAATGGCAAAGAATCAACAAACATTTATGAGTTGAGTTGTCAATCAATGAATTGGTTTTCCATACTTGAAACCTACCTGAAATCGTAATTGAACTCTTGTTTCCTGTTACCTTTTAGTTTACTTTCTTAGTTCATTTTTGATTAGTTTGAGAGGGAAAGTGAGTTTTAACATGGCCAGATAGGGGGAACAGTTTTAAACTAAGAGAGCAGAGATTGAGCTATTAGGAAGAAATTCTTCACTGTGGGCATGGTGAGGCTCTGTCACAGATTGCTGAGAGAAGCTGTGGCTGCCCCAACACTGGGAGTGTTCAAGGCCACGCTGGATGAGGCTTGGAACAACCTGGACTAGTGGAAGGAAATAGGGAAATGAAGTGAAATTAAAGAAATGTAGATCAGTGCCATGCAGTGAAGGCCTGGCGTGCACGGAGGGAGGAGTGAAGCAGGGCTTGGGCAGGCTTTGAGTTCTCAAGAGACAGAGGGGCAGGGAGGAAGGACTGAGGAGCTGGGGATGAGTAGGAAAGGAGGGAAAGAGAAACTTTTGGAGGGGCAGGAGCAGAAAGGATGAGAATGTGGGAGCAGGGGAGGGTAGGGAGCTCCCTCTCTCCCAGACTGGTGTGCCCTCGCCAAGGGTAGACACTTCTATGTGGCAGAGAGTTTATTGCTCCCTCCTCCTCCTGTGGACTCCTGCAGGACTGCCACAGGTCCTGATGCTCCTGCCTCTCCTTCCTGCTCTGGCATCCTTTCCCTTTCTGGTCAGAGATGTGTCTGCTGCTGGGCACGTGCTGGGACAGGGCTGGGGCTCCCCCAGCTCCTGGTGCCCACCATGCTGCATTTGCTGCCTCCTCTGTCAGCTGATTTCCCTTTAAGATGGATTAAACTGTTTTCTTGCATTTCAATTACTCTCTGCAATCCTTGACACTTTCTTGAGATGTGGGGTCAGGGAAGGGAAAAGTCCAACTAGCTTCTTCCCTGCCATATTTTTAATTTGGAAGGATGAAAAAGCTTGAAACTAAATCTCCCAAATCCATGATCCTTCAGCTCACAGAGTGGGCAAAGGCTGTCTCCCACCACAGAGGGGACACCCAGGGTCAAGACAAGATGTGACTAGCAGACAGTCACAGCAGGGGCTGCCAGGGTGAGGACAGGACTCCTGAGCCCATGGAAAGGGGCTGGTCTTGCTCCATTACCTCCTTTCCCCTCAGCCTGTTTTCTCAGGTTGCTCTTCCTCTTCCCAGTGACTTTGCTGATGATTGGAAGTCTTTGAGGCAAAGCAGGTGAACTGACCTGATTTATGGCACTTTTGTATGTCCCAAACCCCAGCTGAGGGCAGCCTCCTCTTTGGCACGGGTCACAGCAGCAGCTCTGGAGCTGTCTGCCTGCAGGCTTGGATGGGCTGCACCCAATTCACCTCCAGCAGCTCCAGACACTGTGCAGGGGATGGAATCACATCAGAGAATCATGGAATGGTTTAGATTGGAAGGGGCCTTAAAGCTCATATCCTTCCAAAGCCCTGTCATGAGCAGGGACACCTTCCACTAGCCCGGATTGCTCCAAGCCCCATCCAACCTGGCCTTGGACACTTTCAGGCATGGATCCCCAACCATGTTAGGGACCACCAGTTGTGATCAGCTGCTGTGCTGGCACTCTGCATGACAAGGGACTTGGGCAAACCTATGCCACTGCCTACCATGCCCCTCCATTTGAACTTTTGGGGTGGAGATGGGTTTTAGGAGATGCTGCCCTTATTCTATTGTCTTAAATTCTGCAAACCCACCTTAAACCAGCTTATCCTGAGGGCATGGAGAAGGCAGGGCAGAGGACAGGGCAGACCCTCTCAGCAAGGACATGCAGCCCCTCACCCTGCCAGCCTCACACCACCTTGCTGCTCTCTAATTCCATCCATTGCCAGGACCTCACTCTGCAGTTGGCAGCTGTTTGCCAGCCTGAAGTGTCACAGAGAGGTCCTGTGGGTGCTGTGGCTCACCAGGCAGGGCTGCTCCCTCTTAGCAAGCCTCCTTGTCCTCTCCCTGGCTGTCCTCCTCTGCTGACACACCACAGCTGCCAAAGCTAAGGGATGTCTTGACACAGAAATGGGCACTGGAAGAGCTCTTCAAGTGGTGCTGAGGCCCTGGCACGGGGTGCCCAGAGAGGCTGTGGCTGCCCCATCCCTGCAAGTGTCCAAGGCCAGGCTGGGCAGGGCTTGGAGCAACCTGGGCTAGTGGAAGGTGTCCCTGCCCTCTCCATGGAGGGAGGGTGGGACTGGATGACCTTTAAGGTCCTTTCCAACCCAAACCATTCTGTGACTCTGATTCTTTTTTCTCCCCAAAACCACAGCAAAAGGCATAATTTCCCCTCCCCTTTCTTCCCTCTTGTCTCTGCCTCCCCCTCACAGCTCAGCCGTAGATCTTCCACTATTCCCACCAGCAGAGCTTTCCAACAGCTTCTAAGTTTATTCCGTGTGGAAACACCAAAGCTGCTGCCCCCACACTGCATCCATGCTGAGCGGTAGGAGGCATCTATCACGCCTTGGGAGAGCTGGGCTTTCTCATCCCTCTAAAGGACATAACACACCACAAAATCACTGCCCCTGTACACAACACCAGGCACCAGACACAGCCAGATCTGGGTCCAGGTGGTGCCAGCTGGAAGCCAGAGACCCTCTCGTCAGCCTCCTTGGCTGGCACTGATAGAACAACCACTGACCTGTGTGGGTTGGGAGCATTTCTTGAGCTCACAGCCCCCCGAGAGGAGTTCACCTGGAGAGAACTGGTTGGGGAGGGACATGTGTGAACAGAGCATGTATGACAAAACATGTCTGAACAGGACAGGGGAGGGATTGGTGAAAGTCAACTATCCTGGCTCATTCCACAGTGTGGGAAGCAGGTGAATGGGAACACTGCTCCTCTGCTCCACTCAGGTGGGACCTCACCTGCAGTGCTACCTCCAGCTCTGGGGCCTCAACACCAGAAGGATGTGGAACTGCTGGAGTGAGTCCAGAGGAGGCCACAGAGATGCTCCAGGGCTGGAACCCCTCTGCTCTGGAGCCAGGCTGGGAGAGCTGGGAGTGTTCAGCCTGGAAAAGAGAAAGCTCTGGGGAGACCTGAGAGCCCCTTGCAGTGCCTAAAGGGGCCCCAGGAGAGCTGGAGAGGGACTTGGGACAAGGCATGGAGTGACAGGACAAGGGGGAAAGGCTTCCCACTGCCAGAGGGCAGGGTTGGATGGGATATTGGGAGGAAATATCAAAATGTGAGGGTGGTGAGGCCCTGGCACAGGTTGGACAGAGAAGCTGTGGCTGCCCCATCCTTGGAAGTGTCCAAGGCCAGGTTGGATGGGCCTTGGAGCACCCTGGTCTAGTAGAAAGTGTCCCTGCCCATGGCAGGAGGTGGAAACGAGATGGTTTCTAAAGTCCCTTCCAACAAAAACTCTTTGATAATTCTCTGGATCTCTGATTCTAAGTAATCCTGTGGCAGGGCTGGCTGTGAAAGACCAGAGGCCATTTGGGTGTTGCTCATGAGAGACAGGCAGAAGCAGCAGGAGAAGCAGCAGCCTGTAAAATGCGACTGTTCAGGGCACACGTCCTCCAGAAGACAGCTCTGACTGACAGGGCTGCAGGTACCCTTTGGAGTCAGCTAGTCCTGCCCTCTGCCAGTCAGCTCTTCCAGGGCTCCACATACCACAGTCCCCCATGTGAACTCCAGCCCAGCCATCCAAGCTGGCTGCAAACACAGAGGTGGCTTTTATATATAGAAACAAGCAGCGTGCTAATAACTGGCTGGAGAAGGGAGAGAGGATTCGCAACCTGTAGGAGAAAAATGCCTCCCCTCCCCCTGCTGCAAGGAGCTGAAAAGCTTGGGCACTGTGGTGGAGGTGACGTGGGTCTGCCCACATGCACAGAGTCAAACATTGCCTGAATTAGCAGGAACACTTGATGTGGCACTCGGCAAGGGGGGCCGCCAGCTGCCAGAGCCCTGCATTAATGATGATTCAGAGTTCAGAATCTGATCGTGGGGGATAAAAATAGCCAGCTTCTGCTTAGAACAATTCCTTACACAACAGACCTTCCCTTCCTCAGCCTCCTCCTGCTGCCTGCTTCCTGGGATGTTTTCCACTGCTGCCCGGGAAGCTCTGTCCCAGGGCAGAGAGAACATCAGGGCTGAGCAGGAGCACTGCCCATCCTGGGGTAGAGCCAGGGGGTCATAAGGAGGGGTTAACATCACATGGATGTTCCCACTGTGACAGCATCACCAGAACCAGGCACAGCAATGGTGGGGAGACAGCGGCTTCCAGCAAGCCATGTGTCTCACCGACCAGGGATCCCTCCCTGGGACATGGGGAATCACTTCAGAGGACCAGTCTGCCCATTGCCTGAGAATGTCTGAGGGGCTCACCCAGCCCATCCTCAACCCCCTGCCAGCAGCTTTCACCATGTGGAGCACAGCGAGTGTTGGCCACGTTAGCCTGGGAGCTCAGTGGAGTGGGTGGTGCTGATCGCTCAGCACCGCTGTGTCCCCGTGGAAGGATCTCCTCACATCTGAATTTATTCCCACATGTGAATAAAAGGCTTGTGCCTTTAGAATGTGGGATCTGCCCACGGCTCCTGAGGCCTCCTGCTTTCTGAATATTGCCCTATTGCCCCCCACACCTGTTTGTTCTTCAGGCCAAGGGGTGCCTCTGCTGGGACTGCCCAGTGGTGCACACTGGCATGACGAGGAGGGACAGGGTCTGACTGGTGTCATCCTAAAACAGATCAGGAATAATTTCTCTACCTTAAATGCTCTCAATACTTTTTTTTTTTTGGCATCAATAAAACCAAATGTTGTGAAAGTCAAAGGTTGTGGTGTGAAAGAGATTTCTGACTTCAGGTGTTGGCTAAGCTGGAGGAACAGATGAACTCCTGAGAGACACAGAGAACTTATTTCCATGCCAATGTCACGAGTAATATAATCAACTCTTAAGGGAGCAAAACCCCAGAAACTTCACAACCTATTTGTCTGTCTGTAAATAGAAGTTTCCCAAAGTTCTCCATGACATGGGATCTGCTCTGAAGCAAGAAATGCAAAACATTAAGTAGGTCAGATGAGACAGATAAGAAAGGGAATTTTAAGGAAGAGAGCAGGAGAGCTGCTCCATCACAAGAGCTCCAGGAGAGGTGGAAGGAGTGGAAGGACCAGGGCAACAAACCTGTGTTGCTGTCTGTGAAACCCACCTGCAGCCTTTGCCCCCTTACAGGGTACTCGGGGCACATGCTGAGGACCACAGGGGCACATTCCTGCTCATGTGGAAAAGCAGCTAAAGAGAACATTCTGAACCAAAACCGACCTCTCCTGGTCCGTGCTGTTCAAGGTGCCTGGAGGGGGTGATGGAGTGTTTGCAAAGACCCCCATGCAGCAAACATGGGATGGAAAGCCCTTACCACAGCTGCCCTTGACCTCACCTATGCCATGACTCCCAGGGAGTCCACATTTGGACAGAGAACTTGTGACACAGAGGAAGGCAGAGACTGGTTGGCCTTTTGTGCTCCCACCCTGCCCAAGTCCCATCTCAGCCTTCCTGCCTCGCCAGAGCAAGCAGCAGTCCCAGAACTGAAGGCATCAAGGACCACACTGAGGAGGAGGAGGTCCAGTCTGGAGAAGGGGAGACTGAGGTCAGATCTCATAAGGGCCTGGAGCTTCTTCATGAGGGGCAGAGCACGGGCAGCACCAATCTCTGCTCCCTGCGACCAGTGACAGGACCTGAGGGAATGGCTGGGGCTGTGTCAGGGCAGGCTTAGGGTGGATCTCAGGAAAGGTTCTTCCCCCAGAGGGTGGTGGGCACTGACCAGGCTCCCCAGGGCAGTGGGCACAGCCCCAAGGCTTCCAGAGCTCCAGGAGGGTTTGGACAATGCTCTGAGATGGGGTGGGATTGTTGGGGTGTCTGTGCAGGGCCAGGAGTTGCACTCAGTGGTTCATGTGGGTCCCTTCCCACACAGGATACTCCATGATTCTGTGATTCTGCATCTCCTTGCCCTCAGTGTTTGTGGCAGAGCAGTTACACGATACTCCGAATGACAGGGGCTCTCACTGCTGCATCACCAGGTCTCTGCTGCTGTGCAGAGATGTTGCTTTGCTCCAGGACAGATGCTCCCACTGCGGAAATGTTCAGATGGAGCTGGGCGGGTCTGGATGAAGCCAGGCAGAGCCCTCCCTGCACTTGGGATGCAGGATGGAGACGTTCTTTGGCAATGGATTTGCTCAGTGCCTTAAACAAAGCAGATCCTGTTGCCTGGGGGTCCAGGGGCAAAGAGGCGCAGGAGGGAAGAGCCAGCAGCTCCCTCTGCCATTCCTTCCGAGCACAGACTGGGACTGTCCGCAGCCTCCGGAGCTCAGGAACACTCCCTTTGTCTCAAAGTGGGTCAGCACGGAGGCGTGACGTTACTATGGCAATCGGGAGGAGATTTCATAACTTTATTTTGCAAGGGGGTGGTGCAGGATTCACTACTAGACGGATGGAGAGTTGAATCACCCCTCCAGCTCCCCTTCCCCAGTCTCCTCCTCCCTTGTCCACAAACACACAGCCCAGTCTGTCCCCCCATCCCTGGTTCTCCAGTGCCAAGGTCACCCCTGGGCCATACTGTACCTCTCACAGCTTGCTGGGCTCAAGGACTAGGCCAGGTTCAGCATCCTGTGCACTGGGTGTCCCTCTGGGCTCCAGGGCTGTCCCTCATGAAGACCTGCCGGGCAGAGAGAAAAGGGAAATATCCTCAGGTCACAGAGATCAGAGCGGCATCTTCCTGATGAACATCCCAGCCAAAATCCCGAGGCTGTAAACGCAGGACAGCTCTGCCTGACACTGAGGCTGTGCTGGTTCAGTCCTGGCCAAAGCACAGGGCAGAAAGGAGACAGCACCCTCTGTGAGGAAGCAGAGGCAATGCCCATGGGAGCAGGGGGACATGTGGAAGTGGGTCCCCCGTCCCTCTGTGTGTCACGTGCACTGAGAGGATGGACTGGAAATCAGCCAAGTGGGGAGGAGAACATCAAAAATGCTCCTTGTCTGGGTTCAGGGCTGGAGTGAGCCCCTTTATGGGACAGTGGTCTTTAACTTTCCTGCCCTTGTTTCTTTGCCATGGAATAAGCCCCTAAGGACTCCCTTTGCAGTCTGTGGCCATGCAGGAGCAGCAGGGATCCTGTAACCCCTGCACCTCCTCCTCTGGGCAGTGAGGATCCTGTAACCCCTGCACCTCACACTCTGGGCTGCCCCCTTTGAGCTGAGCCCTGGCAGAGGCTGGAGAGGCAGAGTCCTGGGTATGAACACCTGGCAGGGGGGGCAGATGGCAGCCTTTGGTGTTCCCTTCAGTGTGCCCCAGCCACGCACCTGCCAAAACCTGCATCTGACTCTCACCTACCAATGCTGCTCATTGAACCCCTGCTCGAGCAGCTCCCACTGGAAACCCTGGGAACCTCTCCCATCTGGTCACTAGGTGTTACTGTGCTGCAGCTAAAGGCTTGTACTGCCTCCTTCCCTGCCATCCACCATCAGCCACACTGCAAACAACTAGAAAAATACTCCCTGGAGGAAAAATCGCATAAATAAATATAGGAAACCCCCCCAATGATTCTTAGTGTCCTTCAAATCCTACGCACCACACAGTGAACACAGCCTGAGTTACTTAATCAGCGAGATTAAATACTATTTGGGATTTACATGCACGAATATCCGAAGTTGGTTTGTGTGTGCACACACAGCCTTTCTGTCCTGCCCTGTGAGGTTCTGGGGCAAACTGGGGAACTCAGCCTCTTGTGCTGGGAAGCAAGAGATGGGAATGGCATGGGAACTCAAAAGGGCAGTCAGCCTTTCTAAGACAGCTTTTCCATTCCTTATTGAAGAGAGGAGGCCATCTGAGTTTGACAAGGGCTGCCTAGAGCTCAAGGGGGGATGTTCTGGGCTGGGAGGATGCATGCACAGCTGAGACAAGGATCTGAACCTTGGCAATTTTTCTAGGAAAGCTGGATCTGAGTGGTGGGCTTGGCTGCCTCTCTGATGATGCAGAAGATGACTAAACTGGCGCCCTAAGTGCCAGAGATGAGCCAGTAGCTCTTTGTACTCAGAACAGAGAGATGGGCACTACAGTGCCCATGAGATCCTGCTCTGCCATCTGCTACCACCCAGCAAAAGGGGTTTTATTCCCAGGTTAACTAATGCCAGGAGGGATTACAGACATCCCATTTATGCCTGGATTATGGCAGAGACACCGTGTTTCCATGTTTCCTTCAAACATGCTCAACAGCCCTCCTTAGAACGTGTCCTAAGGAAACAAAGTCTAGATAGATGGATAGGTACAGCACAAGTAGAGAATAAGAGGACTTTGTGCCCACTCAGAAGCTCTCATGGTAGATATCCCAAAAGAGAGAAGAATGGAAAGCCTGGGAAGATCAGAAGACCACCCTCCTAGATCTGGTACAAACCCTCATCACCTTCTCACTAGCTCCGTATCCCTTGAATCCCAGCACTGTGGAGAGAATGGTTAAAGGAAAGGCCCTGGGACAGCCAAGCAGGAGGCAGGGCAGTCACATCTGTCACCAGAGCTCATCTGTCTTCTTCATCAAAACACCCATTTCTTGCATTTCCTGCTGCTGGGTCTGGGCTGTGAAAGCAGAGACAGATGCTGATTCAGAAAGTGCAGCTCATGTGCCTCCTCCTAACCTGGAGGCCTCTGTTGTGGAGACATCAGCTCTTGAAAGCAAGGAACAACTCCCCACCCCAGATCCAGACATTCCTGAGCTCAGGGATGTCAGAGAGGTGGCAGGTCACTGCCAACTGCCCAGTGTTCCCAGCACTGTGACTGTGACAGCACTAGGTGTGACAAGTCCGGGTCCCACATCCAGCCATCAGCAGTCACTGCACTGACACCATCCAGCCCTTTTATAGCTCTCTCTGTAGGAAAAGTGAACTCAAGCTACCAGTGAGCTGTGCTAGATTTGAGATGTGTAGAGCCTGTGATAGCCACCAGCACAGCCAGTACCCAGGGCTGGTGCTGCCTCCTGCCACCCACGGCATCAGCACCACCAATTGTTGTCACCTGCTGTTGCTGTCGTGCTCTAATGCTGGGATGGAGGGTAGCACCGTGTACCACTAGAGCCACTCATGTCCATCATGGAAGCCATCAGCATCTGCTAGGAATACTCTCACCCCTCATGGGTGCAGAGATATCCACCATGAGTGCCCAGTGTCCTTTATCACCACCAGTAGCTACTGGGATGGAAGTATCTGTTCAGTGCTGACATTACCCATCCCATCTGTGCCTGTCACCAGCACTGTCAGGGCACCCCAGACCTCCAAGAGCAGTGCCAATCCAGGCACTTCTTGGCACATCTGATGGCTGGGAGGAGCACTGCCTGAGTGCCAGGCCTCCCGTCACCCAGCAGGTTCCTCAAACTAAACGATGCCACTGAAGCTCTGGAGGAAGAAGCATCTTGGTGTGTAACACTGCTTTTCCCTTTGCATGCTGCTCGTGCACTGAGAAAGCAGCACTATAATTGCTTTTAATTAATATCAGCACAAATGCCCCAAGGAAATGCAAATGAACAGTTGTGCCACCAGCAGAACGATGTTACATTGCTGACCAGCCATCCACCTCCATCATCCTTCTTTCTCCCTCCATCACCCCCCTCTTCCTCCCATTCTGGGAGTGGGATGCTCATGGCTGCTGCATGATGGGGTGAGATTGAAGACATGGAAGGACATGAGGGGTGCTGTAAGCTCAGAGCAAGGGCATGGTGGGAAGAAGGGGGCAAGCTGGGGTCACTGAGTTTCCAGGCAATGAAGGCACAGGGTGATGGAGGAAGCAGCCAAGGGTCCATCCAGAGTGGTGTGCACACTCCCATACTGTTGTTGGCTCAGGGTTGCCCTGCTGATGAACTGATGACCCTTCTCCATGTGATCCAAGACAGTTTTGGTGAACTAGGGCCTCAGATACTCTAGAGCAAAGCCTCACTGGAGAATCAGCTCATGATTATTGTCTCTCCAAGCCTTGGTCGAGGAGAGGAGAGGAGAGGAGAGGAGAGCGGAGGAGAGGGGAGGGGAGGGGAGGGGAGGGGAGGGGAGGGGAGGCG
>JAWMRB010000054.1:879053-905644 GCA_035584715.1 Xiphorhynchus erythropygius
GGAGAGGAGAGGAGAGGAGAGGAGAGGAGAGGAGAGGAGAGGAGAGGAGAGGAGAGGAGAGGAGGAGGAGAGGAGAGGAGAGGAGAGGAGAGGACCACAGCCTACCCTGCTGTAGCCTGTGTGTTTCTGTTGGACTTGACGTGTGGCTGGAAAAGACCTTGAAGTGACTGATCTGGTATTCCTGATCCTTGCTGTCGCCATCTCAGAGATGGCTGCAGCTCAGTGATGGACAGTGAAGGATCCAGCTGCCTGTTGGGGCCTCCAGATGAAGTTGATGAGGTTTCAGCCATAACTGAGCATGGGAAGCATGACCTGCTCGCACCATAGCACAGTGAGAAGGGCAGGGTAATCCTTCCACTCCAGGGTCACACTGGTGTGGCCACAAGCAGAGCAGAGCAAGCAGAGCAGACATGGTCGGTGTTCCTGGGAAGGTGCAGGTGATGCTGGGATCTAATTTTAGTAAAAGTACCATGAAATGTTACAGGTTCAAAAAGCAGCATTTTGGATGGGTCTGTGTGCGAAGGAAGGTCCCTCCCTGGCCAGGCCCTCACCTCCTGCTGCTTTCTGCTTCTCTTCCAGGCTTGGAAGAGCCTCTGCAAAGTGCCCATGGCTGCTTTTGGTAACCTGAGGAGAGGTGAAGCACCCGTGTCAGGGAACAAGCAAAGTGACTTGGCAGCCAGCCTGGTGTTGGATCCAGAGCTCTGGTACAGCAAAAGGCTTTGAGTCCCCATGGAGATGCCACGAGCATCACAGGGAAGTCGCAGGGACAGGGGATGAGTGGGTCTGGCACAGGGGCAGAGAAATGGGTGAAGAGGAAAGCACAGCCCCCCAGTGATGGTCAGGGCTACTGAATGCAGTGCTCCCCTCTCCTGCTGTTATCCCCTCCTGCCATCATCCCTAGCCTGAGACCCTCTAACACGTAGATTTACAGACTGTAAGATCAGGTATAGATAGTGCAAGCCATTCTGAAAGAGGCCATAGCATCATTGTGTACAAATTCAGCAACAGAACTAATGAAAATAAATATATGGATGCTCTTGCACCTCTAATCTCTGCACCATTTCTCTGGACAAAACAAATGCATTCAGCTCACGTGGGCCTCGCAGAAAGAATTACACTTTGTATGAAGGATGCTTGGGAATGAGCTGAGAGCATCACTGTCTCACATCAAGGAAAGGACAAGAGGATGCTGAGAAGAGAGTGGAGAGCACAGGTGAGATATGACTGTGCATAAGGGAAGAGATTTGTAGAGAGGATTAAGATGCTTCTGAGGAGGCATGAAAGGAAAAATACATGTGTGAAAACACCAGAGGGAACAACTGAGCAAAGGTGGCAAGTGTGGAAAGTCTTGCTGAGCTGTGAGGAAGGCAGTCCCTCTCTTGGAGCCCAGAAGGTTCCTGGACAGATGCCTTGTCAGCAGAGGAGTTGTCTGGGTCATGGGAGCAGGGAAAGGAGGTTACAGCACACAGCAGGGGCTGTTCCTCTTCCTGCTCTCCCAACAGGAATGTGCCCCGAACACAAGGAAAATGTGCACTTCTTCTACCTAAGATTTAGGGAAAATGGAGTCAGCAAGAGGCTGAGTCCAAAGATCCACCATCAGGACTCCCAGAAGTGCAAACACTCACCCTAATCCCACATCACACTCAACTAAGAGGAACTTCAAGGATAGACTGGGGACTCAACAGTGGTGCTTCTTTAATTCTGTACACAGGGGAACCTTCCCAGACCTCCTGGGCATAAACCTGGAACACTTCTCCTAAAAAAGAGACTTCAGAAAAGAATAAATTTGAGTGACTGAAATCTGTTTCATTGGAAAGAAATATCACCCTTCCTTCTGGTAAGATCTTATATTAAATTTGGTGAAATCAATTTACTAAATAAACACGCAATGAGGGTCTGCTTCCCCTGACTGATTCAGATTAGATATCAGAAAACAAAAATTCCAGAAAAAGTGGTCAGGCAGAGGAATAAATTTCCCAGGGAGGTGGTGGAGTCACCATCTCTGGAAGTGCTCAAGAGGTGTCTTGATGTGGCACTTGGGGACACGGTCTAGAGGTGATTATGGTAGTGCTGGAGTCATGGTGTGAGTCTTCCAACCTTGATGATTCTGTGTCTGAGATGGGAGTGTGGGCAGGCCAGCAGCACTGGAGCCCAGAGGAGGGGACTCAATTCCCCACGGGCACTGGTTCTCGTGGCAGGGGACAGTGGCACTGGGAACACAACTCTGAGGTTCCCAGGGGTGGAAAGGGGGAAGCAGCCACGGCAGCAGGACAGAATCCTCTCCAAACAGGCAGTGAGATAACTGTGCCCACCGTGCTCCCTGTCAGGAAGGAGGGATGTTCCCACTGAGGTGGGGTGGCCCATCCCCTCCTCAGGGCTCATCAGGGGGTGTCCATCAGGCTGGGCAGCCTGGAATTGCTGGGGAGGGATTCTGCACTAATGCCACACTCCATGGACAGGAGGAGCTGGGCATGTGGAGGGCAGGGAGAGGCAGGGCACCCCTGAGGCTCTGCTGGGGCAGGGACCACGAGATGCTGATCGTGATGGAAGACCTTCCTCTGAGGGCATGGGGGTGTGGGACAGACCCAGAAGAACATGAAACAGCGAAGGAAAAAGGCAAGTAGGAGCCTTCATCAGCCTGACATCATGATGTTGAGATAAAATTGGTACAGTCAGCAAGAGACTTGAAGAGGAGAAATTCTTTAAGTGCCTTCACACTGATCCCAGGGAGCCTGGATAACACACTCTGCTCACATATGGACACAAATTTGACCTAGTTATGGTCCCAAAATCCAGCTGGGAGCATCACACAGTTGAAGCACTAAAACCAGCAAATGTTAAAATCAACAACTTCTGGGAGGAATGAGGGTACAAAGTGACATCAGATGTCATGGCAGGCAAGGTCCACATTTAAATCATACCCACCTGTAAAGGTCACAGATCTGTGTCCTTGCAGAGGAAGCAGAAGGTAGAGAACATAATGGGCCTCGCCCAACCCACCAGCTTATCCCAAAGAGCCTGCTCTGCCAGGACCCTTGTGATCACCAGGAAAACAAGGTTCCCCTCTTGTGAGGACCTTGAGAGACTTGTGCTGAGAACTGCACCCCAGTGTGACCCCAAGATGGACATGGAGAACATGGTGGGTCAACAGCGGGACACATCTGGACAGAATGATGGTTAAAGCCAGACCCTGCCCTGATCAGTGAAGGAAATGGCCATACAAACAGGGCCTGTGTGGCACCAACAGTGTCCTACTAGAAAAGAGGGTGCATTTCTGTCAGCTCAGTATCCGGGAGGATGTTCATAAAATCATGGAACCCCTGAAGCTGGAAAAGATCATCAAGTTCAACCATTAACCCAGCCCTGCCAAGCCCACCACTAAGTCCACAAGTGCCACATCCACATGGTTTTTGAACACTTCCAGGGATGGTGGCTCCACCACTGCCCTGGGCAGCCTCTTCCAACACCTGACCACCCTCTCAGCGAGGAAATTGTCCCTAATGTCCAATCTAATATCAATGACCGTGGAAAAGGATGGAAGCACATTGACCCAAAGCCAAAGAAAAGCATATTTCCAAGTCCTACAGTTGCACTTACATTCTGCTCAGGAATACATGGACTGACATGGACTGGTTCACTTGCACTGTCTCTGCTGGCTCTTATTCTAACCCTTGGCTGACTAGCAAAGCCAGAGCTCACAGGGTTGGATTGCCGAGGTGGGATGGCCAGTCAGAGCTGGAATGTCACTGTGGAGCAAAGACAAAGCCAGAAGCACCGGCTCGGAGCTGCCCCATGTGCTGCCCAGCCTGTGCCCAGCCTGCAGCTCAGCACTGTCTGTTCTTGCCACCCTCCTTCCCCAGGGAGCCCAGGCTTCTGCTCCTGCTGGGGGTCTGGGGCTGCAAAGTGCCATGTCCTGACCACGCTGAGACCCAGCCTGCTCTCCTGTGGCAGGAACACCTGAAGGATCTGTCCATTCCACTGCCCCTTGCTCCTCGTCCCCAACACTGCCTGTCTGCTCAGGCTGGCAAGGGAGAAGGAGCAGCATCTCTCACTGAGGCTGTGCACAACCTGACATGGCCACCCAAAATCTCAGCAAAAATGGCCTAAACCAGGTCTCTCACACCCCCACTCATGTCAGAAGGAGCCACACTCGCACAGTCCCGCTAAGAAGCCCTTGGCCTTGCCCCTTCCCTGGCTCCAGCAACTTTCTATGCTAGTGAGTGCTCCAAAGCTCCTGGCAGGACATTTGGGACAACCAGCATCACCCACATGGTGCCAGAGAGGCAGGAACACCTGGTCCTCCCTGGAGCAGGTCCCTGCCCTGTGCTGGTCACAGCTGCACCTTGGCGAGGGATGGAAAGGATGGAGCACGTGGAGAAGCCATCTGTGGCAGAGCCAGGTGAGGGCAGACCCCACTGGGCAGTGCTGAGCTGTGCTGTGGTGCTGTGTTGCTCTGCCCTGCCTGCTGTCACACTGACTGTCCCTGCCTTGCAGTGGATCAGTTCATGGCAGCTCCTCAGGATGTGTGGGACTGGTGTCTGTGGGGCTGGGCTGGTGGCCACAGGGTCGTGCCGATGGCCACAGGGATGTGCTGATGGCCACAGGGTCGTGCTGATGGCCACAGCATTGGGCTGGTGGCCACAGGACTGTGCAGGTGGCCACAGGGATGTGCTGGAGGAGGGGCCCTTCCATGCCAGTGGGGCTGCTCCACGCTCCTGTCACCACTGAGCAGCCGTGTCACCACGGTGGAGTGGAGGATGCTGGTGCTTCCATAGCATGGAGAGCTCTGCAGGTGCTGCCTATAATGATTACTATGAGTAATTCCCTTTCAGTTCTTTAATCAGGCACTTTTAATTAGTGTGCCAATTGTTTTTTCCTTAGCAAACAGCTCTTTCAAGAAGGGTTTTTGCTGCATCTGCTGGGTTGGGAAAAAGCTGTTCTGTGATGGGGCTGTGTGTTGGTTCTTCAGCAGGAGACTGTTCCTGTGGAGGCTGTAGGACTGGGCACACGTGTGGAGCACAGCACAGCCTGTCCTGGCCCACACCCAGCGGGCAGACCCTTGCTGCTGAGATGGAGGCATTCCTGAAGGTGCATCAGGCTGCTGGCACCCTGAGCATTGCATTTTCCAGAGGACCAAAAGACTGTCTTTCCCATCCTGTAGGCATGGTCATCCTCCTTACCCGCATCCCTTTCAGCCTTTTTAATTTCTCCTTTAAAACTTCCTCAGCCTTATGATTCTGATACCTCAGGGCAGGGAGTTTCACAGGGGAGTTTTGCCTATGGAAAAGAATCCTACCTTGATCCCTTTCTGGCTACTTCGTCCCCATGTTAGGGAACAGTCACCAAAGCAGCTCAGATCCCAACCCTTGTGGCCCCTGTCAGACACAGGTGTCCTCAGCTCTAGAGGCCTGTTTAGGGTGTTTCCCTGTGCTCTGGACACCAGCTGTGTGCCCAGCCACTGGTGGGTGTACATCACTCAGCCCCAGATTCAAAGCAAATACCCAGGTGCTCCTTTCCTACCTCACCTCCACGTTACTGAACTACCCCTTAGATGATCCTACATCCATGTATCAACATCCAGCTATTGGGCCAGAAGGTTAGCTTTCATCTTTGAATAATATCAAAGCCTATACTTTCTTTTGGAGGGCTTTTCCTCTCCCTGGATAGGCTCTTCCCTCTCACCAGAGGCCTTTGCCTGCTGCCCCAGAGGACCACTGTCGTGTGCTCATTTCCTCTCCTGCCCAGGGTGGGATGTCCAGGCTGGCTCAGCATCCTGTGAGTCACCAGCAAATCCCTGCTTTATTCTGCAGGGCCCTGGCACCAGAGCCCTAATTACAGGGCAAGACTAGCAGAAACAAGCTTATTATTTATAAGACTAATGAAAATTAATCATGCCTCCCCCTCCCTTTCCTCGGGGAACAATCATGTACAAGAAAGAGATTATAAAAGTGATTATGGGTGACTGCTGTGCTGGGCTTTGGCACTACCCAGGGGCTGTGTGAGGGCTGTGAGCTGTGTTTGCAGGTCACCTGGAACTGAAGGGTTAAAGGCACCCCAAACCAAAATGCTGCCCATTCTCCCCTCTCTCTGCTGCTGGCAGAGGCAGGACACAGATGGAGCCTGGAGCCTGCACAGAGCCAGGCAGGCTGGAGAGCCTTTCCATGCTGCTTCTCCCCAAGCCTGGAGCCCTCTGGCATCATCTGTCTCCTTGCAAACAGAGAAGCAGAGGGGGGTCCTCACCCATGGACTCCCAGCCCACCCAGCCCAGGGGTGTTCTCCAGGGTGGCACAGCTGGATGCAGGCAGGAAGGAGCCAGTGGCTCCAGGCTGCTGCATAAGGAAGGGATGAAAGCAAGGCTGCACACATGGCCAGATGGAGGAAAACACATCAAGGACCAGTTCACGTTGCACAAGTGTGGAAAACCACAGCATCCTGCACCACTGGGGACACTGGTTCTGGAGACTGCTGCAGTACAGGGATGAATCCTGGTAAGTGCAGAAACCATCCCCCTTGTTCAGACTATCACCCTCACTCAGGGAAAACTGAGGCACAGGATGAGGCAGGTCAGCCATGGAGAAAGGGATGCACCTCCAGTCTGCAGAACTCTGCCCAGTGCTGGTTCATGTGGTCCCCACTGTGGAAGGAGTTCCCAGGGATGTCGTGACTCACATCCTGAGTCCGGAGCTGAGCCCAGAGCTGCCCAACCTGACTGCCCACCACTCCCCCCTGCTGATCACATCCCTGCTTTTCCAGGCTTAAAGATCTCCACATCCATGATCAGCCTCCCTCTCCCTGAGGCTGCACAGGCTGAAGTGGGAAAAAAAGACAAGGAAGGGGCAGATTGCCTGGGTCAGGATCTGGGCTGGGAAGAGATGGGGACCAGGCTGCAGTGGATCAGAGTCTGGGATGGATGGAGGGAGATGGGGACCAGGCTCCAGAGCCAGGCTGGAGAGCTGCTCCCAGGCCTGTCCGGGGAGTGCTGCTGGAGGAGCCCATCCCAGGGCTCCCACCGCCTGCCACAATAATTAACTGTTGCTGTGAAGAAGACAGGAAAGGAGCAGGAGGTCAATTTTCCATTTCCCAGTTGTGTACAACCAGTTCCTAGCAGGCAGCCTGAAAATAAATCTGCATCAGTCTCGTTACCTCTTAATTAACATCACCAGCTACAACATGTACTCTCCAGCCCAGACACAGCCGGGTGCAGCGACTATGGATGTACAACGAGATGGAGCTGGGGCTGGGGCACAGCTGGTGGGAATTCTCCAGCTGGAAATTCCAGCCCTGCTGTCTAACATGCTGGATTTGTCCTGCTCAGACAGGGAAGCTGTGTCTCAGTTTCCCTTGCAGTGCTCCAGGATGGGGAGAGTAGCTGAGATCTCCCCCAGAACCAGCTGCATTTGGGCAGCTGGCACGAACCAAGAAATAAATTTGGTGACACAAATGGAGTTTGTTTTCCTTTTGCATTTTTTGGAATAAAGATAAATAAGGTCCTTTGGGTGAAATATTTAAGGACTGGAACACCTCTCCCATGAGGAAAGGCTGAGAGAGCTGGGCTTGTTCAGCCTGGAGGAGGGAACGCTCCAGGGAGACCTGAGAGCCCCTTCCAGTGCCCAAACAAGCTCCAAGAGAGTTGGAGAATCACTTTGAACAAGAGCCTGGACTGACAGGACAAGGAGGAGTGGCTTCCCACTGCCAGAGGACAGGGTTGGATGGGATATTGGGAAGAAATATCATGATGTGAGGGTGGGCAGGCCCTGACACAGGTTGGGCAGAGAAGCTGTGGCTGCCCCATCCCTGGAGGTGTCCAAGGGCAGGTACAATGGGACTTGGAGCACGCTGGTCTAGCGAAAGGTGTGGAAGAGGGCTGGAATGAGATGACCTTTAAGGTCCCTTCCAATCCAAACCATTCCATGATTCTATGGTTCTCTGCCCTTTGATTTTCTCCCCATTAGTGACTTTCCTCCCATGCTGTTCCCTCCCCATGGTTTGCACACAGAGGTGACCTGGCACAGGATGGACACACTGGCTGCCAGCATCAGCTCATGTGAGGAAAGGGAGGAGACAGGATGAAGGAATCCATTTCTGCTTCTACCATCATCCCGCTTGGCACTGTGCAAACATTAATTAATTAATCCTCTGAACACTCCTGGAAGGAAGAGACACATTGACATGGCTCCTGTTCTAGATGCCTGATAAACACAAAGGATGGTTGGGCTGGGAGACACCAAACAAGCCAAACTGGCAGGTCATGGCAGTTCCTCTGCTCTTCCTCCTGCACATGGCAGGGCTGGGGAGGCAGGGGATGTGCTGGGAACCATCTGTGGACTGCAGGATGGAGGGGGGACAGCCATGGAGGAGGGGAGGTGGAGAGCATAGAAGGGACTGGGGCAGAAAACTAGAGGAGAATGGGAGGAAGATTATGAGCCCTGTCATCCCCAGAGACAGACAGACAGACTGCTTCCAGTTCCAGTGTTGATGGAATTTTAGAAGTATCACAAAATTAGATAAAATGGAAGGAACTCTGACAATGCTGCTGAGGCATCCTGGAGGGAAGTGTTGAGAGAAAGCATTTTGACTAAAGAAAACCTGGATTTTGACTTGCTTACTGTGGCAGGTGAGTTCCCCCAAAGATCTAAAAAATCAAAATGTGAGTTTCCATCCTGAACATCCCCAAACACTGCACCAGTTCTGGTGTCCTTTAGCTGAGCTCTTTCTTCTCCACCCTCATGTTTACCCAATTGCTGCTGCATCCCCTTTCTTTCAAACAAGCCAGGCACCTTCAGAATTTGCAGGCTGACTGTGCTCCCTTAGGATTGGCCTTGCTGGGATCCTGCATTTAATGCTGCTTTACCTTTACCCCTAAATCCTTTTGGAGCTCAGTACATGCCAGAATCCCACTCCTTGGTTCCATAAACTGTGCCCTCCATTCAGCACTCCTGGCAGCCAGCTGTGGCTGCAGGGACAGCCCCACGCCAAGGGATGCAGATCAAAGCAGGCAACCTGGCCACGTTTGCCACTGGGGCTGGCTGGGGACCAGTGCCACTCCAGTTTCCAACCTCTGACCTCCTGGGCTTCTCCAGCCTGACTATTCCAGGGGATCCACAGGGGTGTGGGATCTCAAAAGTCCAGCCAAGGTCCTACTGTTTTCTCTGGAGTGGAATTCAATTCGACCACTCCAATACCTTCATGGACTCACCTACTGTGCCTGAAATTAGAGCTGCTGAATTTTCAAACACGGCAGCAGGTGAAGAGACCAGAGGCTCTTCCCAGTCAACTGTCCATAGGTCTGGAGAGACACAGCCCATCTGCCTAATGGGAAAATATGTCCACTGGAATGCTGGTCCCACCATGCAGCTGTGGGGTCCACCAACACTGCAGAGAGCTGCCTGTCTGCAGTTCACAGTGAGGTGGAGCTGAAATCACGTTTGAGAGGCTGAGGTTCTGCACCTGAAAAGGATCTGTGAGCTACCTACACTGGGGGAGTGACCTGGAGAGGGGACATAATCACAGATCACAGAATAATAAAATCATTAAGATTGGAAAGGAGCTCTGAGGTCATCAAGTCCAACCATTAATCCAGCACTGCCAAGTCCACCACTAACCCCTGTCTCCAAGTGCCACATCCACACATCTTTGAACACCTCCAGAGATGATGACACCACCACTGTCCTGTGCAGTCTGCTTCAATGCCAACCCTTTCAGTGATGAAATTTTCCCTAATATCCAATCTAAACCTCCCCTGGCACAACTTGAGGCCATTTCCTCTTGTCCTAAAATATATCCAGCAGTGTCTACAGACTGTGGGCTCCTTTGTGCTTTGGAACATCCCACCCTGCGACGAGTACTGGTCCCCAGTCCCAGCACAGCAGTCTCACGCTTCCAAGCTGGGGGGTGCCCAGATGGCTCCAGGCCAGCACCCTGCTTGGGTTTGGGAACTGGGGTCCAGCCACCCACCTGCTGCAGCTGGAGCAGCTCTCGTGGTAAGGCCATTGCTGCAGACTGCCAATGTCACAAATCCTCCAGGGAGATCACAGCTGACACGGTCACCCTTGAGCTTTACACATCTCATTCTGGGTCACGTGTCTGAGACACAAAGTACACAAGAGACGTGGGCAGATGTGCCAGGCTCCATGCCCCCCAGCCATCTTCTGACTGTCTGCATGAGCATCAGAGCCCCATCAGCAGCACCAGCTCCCTGGGGTTAAACCCTGCCAGAGCAACAAGCCGGTGGGAACAGCAGCCTGGAGAGTCAGGGCAGGCTGATGCCAGGCACTGGTAGGGACCCAGCAGCCCGAATACAGGCTGGGGGAAATCACCACTGGGCAAAGGAGATCTGGCTGGGCAGAATGTGGAAGGACAGGGTGTGGGATGCAGGAGGGATGTGGTTGTCTCACCACTCACACAGCTCCATAAATCATGGGGAATATATGTCACTGCTTGTCCCCAGCCTCTCACAGGAGCTGGGTGAGATTCCCCTCTCTGGGTACTCGGGCACAATCCTGGCAGAACAACTCTGAATGCTGGGATGTGGCTGAGGACCATACCCAGGGATGGTGGGAGAGGGGCTCCCTGGCACTGCTGCTGCCCTGGGTGCCTGTGAACATGCTGTGCCCATCCCCAGCTCTCAGGAGCTCCCTGTGGAACCACCTCTTCTACTCAGGCAAATCTGCCCCAGTTTCTGAGGGCCCAGGCTCTGCCTCACCACAGAGCACTGCTGGGGTTTCCTTCCTTGGATACAGGACAGCTACTTCCAAGCAAGTTGCTGGCATGGAACACCTGCCTACAGACCTGGCAGTGTCCTTACCAAGCCAGGAGGTCAGGCATGTGTTAGGTGAGGTCCTGAGCCAAGACAAGGAGCAGCTCCAGACAGAAGGGAGTGATCAGAAACAGCTTTGGGCTCACTCCAAAAAGGGCAGGGACAGCACCTATGGACCAAGCACACATGGACTGACCTAGACTGTTCATAAAAATAAGAGGTTAAAAACAACTAAAGCCCATTTACCAAGAGCTTACAGTAGATGTGTCTGAAATCCCCCCAGCACTGTCTCAGGACCAGTATCCACAGCCTCACATGCTCTCAGCAAGTCCTCTGGCTCTCCTCTTCCCACTGGCACTAAAGCATCGTTCGTACGGCTTTCAGAAAAAAGGAAAGGAAAAAACCAGCAGCAAAATAACCTTTTTTGCTTGCAAATGCCGGTTTGCAAAGCCAAGCTGGCTCCTGCTCCACAGGTGAGGGAGCATCTGGCCCATGACTTGGGGCTGGAGGTCCTCGAGACCCTTCCAGCTTACCACCAGGAGGGGTGAAGCAGTGAGGGGATGTTCTGTCACACAGCAATTCAGACCCAAGGCTGCAGAAGCCCCTCTGGAGGGACACAGCATCTTCCCCCAGCCCCGTAACCCCAGCCAGGAGCCCCTCTGGGGGGGCCAAGCATCCCTCACACCCCCTGATCCTAGGCAGGAGCCTCTCTCCAGCCAAGACTCTGCATGCTGCAGTGTCACTTTATGCTTCCAGAGGAAATTCCCAAAACCTTTCCCCCAGGTCAGAGCACTCAGTAGTCACTTTATCCCTTCCCAAACCCCCTCAGCAGTGGCCAGCGCCCGAATCTCTTGGCTCACACTGGGTGTGGGGTCCCCATGCCCCATGTTCTGGAGCTGTGGCAACTTCTCCTGTATTTAATCAGCAAAGCTCTGGCCTCCTGATCAGCATTCCAATGGTGTGCCGAACAGATTGCAAAATCAGAAGGAAGCAAATAAACCTCAGCATGTGGTGTTTACAAATTCCTCAATCTCTGGCTTTCTAGAAAGCCAAACGTGACACCTGAGCACCCAGCATTGATTGTCCTGCTCTCCTGGATCTGGAGACATGAGATATTTCCAAAACCACCTCAGGGCCCCTCTGCAGAACTCCTCCCAGCGTTTCCCAGGGCACAGTAAAGCGGGGTCCATGGCTGGTCTGTGCCAGGAGGATGGAGGAGGTCAGGGCCACCACAGGTGCCTGCGCAGCTGGTTCCTGGAGAACACAGGCCCTCAGCTGTGCTGGAGCCCCCCACTCTTTCCAGGTGTGCCTCCCTCTCCTGAAGATGAAGGGAGCCACTGGAAAGGTAGATGGGTCAACCCTGATCTGCATGTGCCAGGGAGGGATCCTTCTGGTGGTGCACGGCTCCTGCTGGGAGCACGGACTGGACCCAGCCAGCTGCGAGCTGGGCACTGCCTGCCATCCCAGCCCTCCCCAGCTCAGCCCCTCTCATACCCACCACAGCCCCTCGCCCCCCAGGCACTCTGCCCAAGCCCCTGGTCTCCCCCAAAGCCCAGTCCCCCCCAGAAGCAGGGCTGGGAAGAGCTGATGCTGCTTATCTGGGTTCCAGGGTTGCCTCCCTCACATCTCTGTGCTCACATGCCTGCACACATGTGCTGACACTCACACAGGCACCGGGCACGTGCTGACACAATTCCCCAGGCTGTGACAACAACCCAGAGCCACCACAAGTGCTCAAGAGAAGGGGGACAAACCCCTTGGGAAGACCCCAGGGGTCCTCAGGTGACAGCAGCAGGCTGGGGACACACACAGTGACAAAGTTCCTGATGGGCAGGCTACCTGGGATCTCCCGACTCCCTCTCCAGAGCTCTTTTTGCACGTGCCAGCTGGAGCTGCTGTGGGTGGGGGGACTGTGGCCCTGAACCCACATGTGCCAGCAGGTCACTTGCTTTCTTACCTTTGGCATCAGCACTGCCAGTGCCCCACGTGTCAGTCCGTGTGTCCCCAGGCACCTGCTCAGGGCGAGGGGACAGCTGAGTGGAGCAGGAGGGGGCACAAGTTCCTGCATGGGCACTGTCCCAGGGACTGCCTGCACCCCACCAGCCTTGTGGCGTGGGAGAGCTGGGGACACTCGGAGGAGCTGCGGGTACATGGAGAGGTTGGGGGCACATGGAGCAGGGCTGGCAGCAGGAATGCTTGCCCAAGGCTGCTGTCACCTCTTGCTCATGCCACCTGGTGTTTGTGATGAGGTGGGCACTGAGAGGTCACATCTTTTCTAGGGATGCTTCTGCACCTGGGCTCTGGAGATGCTCCTCTCCAAATCCCTCTTAAGTCACTTAAACCTTTTGGGGCCTCAATTCCTCATCGGTAAAGCAAGACTTATCCTATTTCTTCTGCCTGGCTTATCAGGAGAGCTCATAAGCCATTCAGGACTGGAAGGGTCTCTGAATGTGGGTTTCTGGCTGAGTGGCACAGTGGGACCTGGACTCATTAAGGATTAACACGACCACTGTGCTGTGTCTGGGAAGCAGAAGCCTGATGCTGTGTGTTCCTGTGCTCAGAGCTGGAAGGGTAGCAGGGATGACACAATACGCGATTCCAAGGCCACCCTGTCATTCCTGATCCATTCCCATGGAAGGAGCATGGTGGGCTCAGCTCAGGCATCCACAGACACCAATTTACCTTTTGCTGTTACTTGACAATGAACTGATTGCTAAGGGGTCAGGGTGGCTGAGAAACCCCTCAAAGAGAGGGTGGCTGCAGTGTTGGTGACACATATTTAGCCTGTAGAGAAGCACACTTCAAATGAGAGGGATGGTCACCTAAAAACATCCTCCTCTCACACTTCCCCTGATGTGTCCCTGTTCCTGTGCTTCAGAGGCAGCTGGGTAAGGATGATGCAAATAAACAGAGAGTGTCCAGAGGAAACAAGGTGGTGCTGGACACAGCTGACCCTTAGACACCCCTAAACTACCACCCTCCGACTCTAAAAACTCTAAACCACCATGGCTGAAGAGTCACCCTTTTGCTGCTTCCCACCATGGGGATTCAGTGGCAGAAACTCCCCAAAAGGTGTGCAGAGTAACGGGGCTGCTGCACAAAATGCCTCCTGGGGAAATCTGGGGGTTGCACCAGGCACTGTGGGGATTGCACAATACTCATTATAAGATGGTTTGGAGAAGAGTCAGGTAGGAGAGGAAGGGATCTGGATAGAACAGGGAGGAACAAGTATGCAGTCTGTCCTGCCTTCTTGTATTCTTGTGAGGAACATCCTTCTCACGTGTCTGTGTGTGATCCAGGCCCAGTAGTGAACTTGAGTGTCGCCTGTGAGTGCACCAGGAAGTTACTGGAATCAGATCCTGGAGAGATGGAGGCTCTGGGAGGTGGATTCCAAGGAGACTCATGAAGGGTTTTTCTCTGAGCCATGAGACTGGGGAGAAGGACAGCCTGTTCCTTCTGCCTCCATCTCCCCTCTTGCCCTTGCCATGCTGCCAGTGCTGGCTGTGTTGCACGATGTGTGCCCAGTGCAAATCTGGCCACAGTGGTGAAAAGCAGTTCCTTGTCTCAACCAGAACCATGGGACCTTCAGTGCTGAACTACTCTGAACAGTCCTGACCAAGGACTCGCTCAAAAATAACACCTGGAGCAGGAGAGGCTGAAACACCAATAATGCCGGGTTTGTCGGTGGTTTGTGAGTGTCCTGCACCTGAAGAAGTGCAGCTCCAGAGTGCCTGAGCAGTGGCTGGGATACAGGTCTGGCACAAGAGCCCTGCGAGCACACCAGAAAAGCTGCTGCTTGGCACCTGAAGAGATGTGTTAATGTAAGATGAGAATATATTGAGCCCTACTTAGTCCTGGCTTTGGAACCATTTCTCATCAGGGCAGCTCGTGGTGCTGGCTGGAAGTGCAATGTGCTGTCAGACAGGGTGAGCTGACATCGCCAGGGACACCTCCAGAGTCAGGACAACACTGGAATGCCATGAACCACCAGCTGGAAATGGCTTCTGACCATACTCCCCTTGCCCCTCTGCAGGCAGGGAGATGACCAGAGACACCTTGTCCCTGTGGGAGCTGATGTAGCCGTCTCATTGCACTCCATTATTGAGGATATTTCTTCCCCAGCTCTGCTATGGGGCAGGATGCTCCACCCTTGCTTTGCACAGGTTTTGCTGTAAGTGCCTCATTCAGGATCCTGCAAGAACCATGCGATGGACTCGGGAGGGCAAATTCCTACCCTGATACCCAGGTTCAGCCTCTTATCTGTTCCACCCCAGGGCCAGTGTCCTGCTGCAGAGTGCAGCACTGATGTGTGTGCTCCCAGCAGTCCTGGGCATCCCTGCCTGCCAGTTGGCATCTCCCAGAGAGCAGACTGACAGTCCACCTCCAAACAGTTCCATGTCCGTGGGCACCAGGAACCGGAGCATCACATGCACAGACTGACAGTCCACCTCCAAACAGCTCCATGTCCGTGGGCACCAGAAACAGGAGCATCACATGCACAGGCTGTGGAGATGAGGAGGGGACGCTGCTGGTGCAGGACTCCCACAGACAGTCAGTGCCCAGCAGGGCTGGGAGAAGGAGCCCTGAGATGGACCTGGCAAGGTGGGCCAGGACTCACCCTCAGAGGGTCAGGAGAGGGGCTTGTGCCTGAGGATGGAGCAACAGAGCAAAGGGGAAAGGACATGGACACTGCATGTCTGTTTGGCAGGAGCCATCTCAGCTGTCCTTTCTTCCTTTTGCCTTTCCTCTTGTGATCCACAGACCTCCAAGTGCTTCTGAGGCCTTCCAAAGGGGCAGCAGGACACAGTCTGCTCTTGCCAGACCTGCTGCAGTCGTGACTCCTGCTGGACACTCTCATGGTCCACTGGGGACTGGGGCTGGTGGGAGATGCCGGCAAAGACTGTGGCACTTGTTAATGCAGCTCCTCTGCCAAAATGTGGTCAGCAGTGACTGAGCAGCAAAACCATATGGAACAAATCCTCTGCATGATGAGTGAGTACAGAGCCACCACCCGGGGACATGTGTGTTCCATTTCCAGGACATGGGCCAGGCCAGGCCATGCCCACCTTGTTCACCCCACCACTACACCCACTCTGAAAATGCTGTCTGACTCATTGGAATCCAAGTTTGGAAGCATCACTTTTGCACCAAGAGTAGGAAATAGTTTTTTGTCAGGGGGGCCATGTGCTCACCAGAGCTGCCTGGTCCTCTCTACCTCCGTGGGATGGAGAGCAGAACCAGGGAAAAGAGAAGCACTCGAGCAGAGCCAGGATGTCTGTGCTGGCAGCTGCCTCAGCGTTCTGGCCATCTGGGGTTATCAAACAACAGCTGTCCGTGTCATGCACAGCCAAAGGCAGTCAGAAACATGAGGAGGAGTGGGGAAGAGTGTGAGGTGCAAGGATGTGCGGTCACTCATTGCCCTTGCCTCCTCCTGCCTCCCAAACAGTGGCATCCAGTCCCCCCAGCTCCAAGGGCCTTGGCCAGAGACCTCTGCGACCCCAGTCAGCTGGAGGGTTTTCTGAAGATGCTGATGTTGGAAGTGGAGACAGTGACGTGACAGGGCTGGGGGAGCTGAGTCCAGTGGAAGTCTATGGACATCATTCCTGGAGAGGGAGCACTGCATCCCTCTGAGGCCAGCTCTGCATGGCTGGCATGGTCCTGCCACAGGGTCAGCACTGGCTGGAGCCTTCACAGTCCCAACTCAGGGTCCTCCACCCTAGAGAGATACTGGTGCCATATTTGAGGTAGCAAGCTGGGACCTGGGCGAACACAGCTTGCTCTGGGGTTGGTGTCACCATGACCCAGGAGCTACTGGAACCCCAGTTCATTCATGAAACTCTCCCAAGCTTTGAGGTCTGCAGGGTGCAGCAGTGGGGCAGCAGAAGCCACCTTCTGCTCGGAGCTTCAGTGCCTACCAGGCCTCTGGCTTCATGGGGACCTGAATGGGCTCAGCATCCTCTGGGATGTGCCTTCAGGCTCATCATCCCTTGGGAAGTGCCTGGATGCCTTGAGGCATCTCCTGCAGTTCAGCAATTGTCCAGACTGAGAGCAGGGTGTGCATACACAATTCTGGCCCCTCAAAGACAGAGCCATGCTTGCCTCTGCAGCAGCATCTACTCAGGACAGGACACTGAGGGTGGCACTGCTTTCTGTGCCTGTGCCACACCAGAAGAGGCAGAGGACAGTAAACACCTTCATCTCTTTCCAAATAACAACAGATCCCAAGACCTCTGATGATTTTGGAAGACAACCCCTGAGGAACCTCAGCCTAAACAGGGTTTAATTTGCTGCTGACAATCCAGACAGTGATTACATCATGTGGCTGGTACCTGGCCTGTCATTAGAGCCCCTGCAGACGGTACTTTTCCGGAGCTGACACAGACATGCTCATCTGTCCCAATCCAAGCAGCACACACACTCCTGGCCTGTCTCCAGGGACCTGGCACCACACTGGGACCCTCCATGAGGCCACGCTCGCTGGCACCTGCGGGGGTTCTTATTGCCCCAACAGGGCATATGGACCCAGGAAAGAAGTTCCCTGCCATGAGCCTTGTCCCTGTAAACAAGTTTAGCTCTGCCTTCATTCCCAGGACTATCTTCCCTGTCCCTGCCATCATCCCTGTCCCTGTCATCCTCTCCAGCACTGCCATCATCCCTGTCCCTGCCATCATCTCTGGCGCTGTCATTATCCCCAGCAATGCCATCATCCCCAGCACTGCCATCATCCCAGGCACTACTGTCAGCCCCAGTCCCTCCATCAGCCCCAGCTATGCCTCCAGCCTCTCCAGCACAGGCAAGTGGCCCAGGCACAGGATTTTGCCTCCTGCAGACAAAGTCTGGCACCTCTGAACTATTTTGTGTGTGACTCAGGGAGCTGGGCTGAGGCAGGTCATGATGCCCTCCCCAGTGGCAGCAATGGCTCTTGTCTCTGTGCCCAGCCAGCCTCACATTGCCCACCGACCCGCTCCTCCCTCCATGGGCTGGGGATACGGCCCAGTCCAGGGTGCTCCTGTCACTGCAGAGCCATGTGGGGAAAAGCCAGGGCTTGTCCTGATCCTGGGGTACCTCACTGCTGTCACACAGGGTGGGCTCGAGCTCAGCAGCATCACTGTGGTCAGCAGGCAGGTGAGAGATGCAGGTGATCCCTTGGCCTCATTTGAGAAGGAACCAACATCCCAACGAGCACAGGCATCAGACAGGAATGGGCCAGGGTCTGCTTCTGTCTTTGCAGAATGGGGTCCCTGGGTCTGTTGGGAGGCAGGAGGAGCAGGATGGAAGCAGGTCAGCTGGTACCAGGGCTGGGGAGGATGGGCAGCCCCAGCTCGGCACTGAGCAGTCTCCTGGGGCTCTCTGCCCTCTTTGTACAGGAATGAACAGAGCAGGTTCGTGGCGTTGCCAGCACTCAATAATCTTTGCTCTTAATTTACTTTTAAAAGTCTCTTCCTGTAGAAAATACTCTTCTAGCACCAAATGTCCCTGGATCCCTGTTAAGATGCCCAACCACTGGAGAAGCGTAGCACAGATGGGAGGGTCACACCCCAGAGGAAGCTCCAGCAGCTCTCCAGACTGGAAGGTCAGCTCGGAATTCCAGAGGCCAGTGAGGCCCCAGGTGACAGCTCTCTGGCTGAGATGCATCACTTGAATGCAGTGCTATTTCTTCTGCCATCATTTAATCCGTGGTTGGGGAGTGGGTTGTACAGTGGAGGGAGGACTCACCAGTGATGAATCAGGCAGTGTGTTACGTGCTGCTTGGCATGGGAGAGAAGGGGCAGAGCTCCCTGGACACTCAGCTTTATTCAGTCCCTCAGCAGCCATTCAGGAGCCCACAGATGCGATGAGAGCATGTGAAGCTGAAGCTCCACAGCACCCTGTTGCATCCTGTGAGCCCTGCTCCCTCCTCTCTCCACCCTGCCAGGGCTTGGACCTTCCTTCCAGTGCTGCCAACCCACTCTCTGGGCTTGTAGTACCTGCCCTTGAAAATGTCCAGGGGATGCTCTCCTTGTGCTCACAGCACTGCACTGATCCTGCCATCCTGCCCCGATCCTGCTCTCCTGCACCAACCCTGCTCACCTGCCCTGATCTGGTACCCCTGCCCCGATCCTGCTCTCCTGCACCAACCCTGCTCACCTGCCCTGATCTGGCACCCCTGCACTGATCCTGCTCTCCTGCACCAATCCTGCTCACCTGCCCTGATCTGGCAGCCCTGCACTGATCCTGCTCTCCTGCACCAACCCTGCTCACCTGCACTGATCTGGCAGCCCTGCACTGATCCTGCTCTCCCAGCCCTGCTTTCCCTTGGAGCAGTGCTCAGTCTGATGTCTGCACTGGCACCTCTGGCATCCTGATGTGCCACGGGCTCTGTGCAGGTTGGACAGACAGAGCTGTTGTGCCACCACACGACTACCAGGGAGCCCCATCCTGGCCCCAGCACTGCTGTCCCCCCGGGGGTGGTGCTGCCTGCATGGCATGGAGGGACCACAATAATGGGAACAGCCCCTCCAGGCCCCTCGGACCTAATGCCCTGCTGAGCGCCTGGGTTTGAGCTGATGGGTTTTGGCCACAAATTCTCCCACAGCTCATAATTCCTTTTGAGTCCTGAGGATCAGCTTCTCCTCATAATCTCTGGTTTGCTTCATCACCAGGTGTAATGAGTCCAAACCACCAGTGCTGACCCTGTAAAGCTCGACTGGTCCTGCTGCTTACGGACCAGAAATGAGGGCAGCCTTCTAGGTGTGTTACACCCAGCTCTCCTGCAGCTTCTTCATCTGTTCTCCTGCCTGTTGCTGCTCACCTCTGGCTACTTTATCATGATGCTTCCAACTTCCTGGAAGCTGCAGCTGTTCTTTTACCTTCTGCCTCAGAAAACTGAGCTCTCAGGCTCACAGAGGTTCACCATTTTCCAGACATCCTATGCCTGTGACCTGGGTGGTGAGGCACTGGCACAAGTTGCCCAAAGAAGCTGTGGCTGCCCATCCCTGGCCAACCAAGGCCAGCCTGGATGGGGCTTGGAGCAACCTGGCCTAATGAAAGGTGTCCCTGCCTGTGGCAGGGAGTAGAGCAAGATGGTCTTTAAGGTCCCTTCCAAGTCAAACCATTCTGTGATTCTATGAATACTACACTGAAGTGGAGATTTCAGCATCCCAGAAGGAGACAGCCAGTCACCTGAAGCTGGCACGTGACATGCTCCCTGAATTGAAGTCACTCTGTGAGTCCCATTACACCTCATACAGAGTTTCACTTGGGACTGCAGGCCCCCATTAACTCCCAGCAGCAGCACACAAGGCAGGGGGCATTGAGCCCACGTGTGTGAGCTGCAGCAGGTCACGTCCTCGAGTACCATGAGAGCTGCAAAACACAAAGACACACTCACTGACTTGCCACAAGGCAGCCAGCAGTGCTTTTCCCTGCCCCATCATCCTCTCCAAGGAGGGGGCACAGTAGAGGGCTAGTAGGGCTGGCAGGGGTTCTGGCTCTGCTGGCTCAGGGACCAGCCTCCCCTCCCAGTGTGTGCTGGGAGGCAGCAGGACATGTCTGCCCCAGCTCTGGGGTCTGTGCTGCTGCAGAGTCAGGCACACATCTGGAAAAAGCAGTGACCCTTGAGGGGCATTCTGAGACTAAAAGCCATTGGCACAGCCCCATGGCCCCCAGGCTAGCCTGCTGCTGGGCACGAGCCAGGGACTGCAGCATGGCAGTCAGTGACACTGCCCTGTCACCGGCAGCTCGACTCATTGTGACAGCTCCATTCATCAAAGGTGTCCTCACAAATACTGGTGTGCCTTGTACTGCCCTGACATCCACCCCTGACTGGGCAAAGGAGCCCATGCTGCTGGCAGAACGGGCCAGGTCCCCACAGGGCTCCTCTGTGCCACAGTGCTGCCAGCAGAACCAACTTCATACTGTGCCTGAAGCCACTGCTGCCCTTGGTCCCCAGCACTCCCAGGCTGGTTTGGGTTTTATTCCTGAGTCCAGCACTTGGGCAGAGCCAGCCAAGCCAGGGCTCCTCAGGGCCGAACCTGCCACATGCCACCAGCAGCCAGAGGGGAGGCTGGGGAATCATTTCCCCATGGAGAGAACTGCCCCAGGAGTCTCCAGAAGCCACCCTCCAGACAGCCCCCTGGATGGCTGAGGGGCACCTCTCTGGGGCTCCTGGCCCCTACAGACCCTGTTAGCTCCATCTCACTGCTTGGCTGCATTTGGGACTGTGTCCAGTTGAATGCCTGAGGGGGTCCTGCCTGCTGAGTCCCCTGGATGTCACATTGCTGCTGCCTGCTCCATGAGCATGTTCAATGTCACCTGAGCTGTGCTGGGAGCAGGCTGAGCTGGGAAGGCACAGATTGCACAGCTCTGGGGGCGAGAGGTGCCAGAGGCTCCCAAACCTCTGATCCTGCACCAGCAGCTGCTCCAGAGACATCTGCTGACATTCAGAGCCATGGGCTTGGCTGCACAAAGCCTACATTTGCACAGTTTGCAGCAGGGAGATCAGAGCCCTTTAGCTGCAGTCACTCCTCATTCCCAGTGGTAACCAACCAGCCAACCTTCTCCTTGGCTGTGAACTTGCCTGTTCCCAGTGACTCACCTGGCTGGCCCAGGTGTACCCCTGGTTGTTCCATCAGGAGAATCCCTCCCTGCCCATTCCAGCAGGAGGAGAAGGGGCCGTGGTGGTGGGTGCCAGCTGTGTGGCATGACACAGGGGTCAGCAAGCTGGGAGGGAGCTCTGTGTAGCCAGGGCCACTGATTCAGACACTTTCCAGCCTGGAGCAGGGCCTCCTTCATCCTGCCAGCCCAGACAGTGCTGCTTTGGGTAGTGGAGCAGCGTAGGGATGTGACAACAGCAACCCTATAGATCTAAAAATAGCCTCTCCAGTCCCACAGTGCACCCCATGACACCTTCACCTGGCGCCAGACCTGCTAATTCCTCCAACAACTGAAGACAGCAAACAGAAGTAAACACCCAGGGAGGGAGCTTGGGCAGCTCTGGCAGAGCTCTCTGCTGTCCTGTTTGTGAAGAAAAACGACAGAGCTGCAAGGCTTGCTCTCCATAAGATGCTGCTGATCAGGATTTGGCAGTGCTCATGCCAACAGTCAGCAGAGCACCCAGGTGTCCCCAGAGCAGTCTGTGAGTGTCACCAGCATCCCTGCTCACCTGGCCAATCCTCCCTGCGTGGCAGAGGGAGATGCTGGAGCGTTGCTCCGGCTTTGGCTTGACATCCCTCTGAAGAGCCCCAGCTGATGACAACTGTGCCTGGGCTTTCTGCAATTCTTTGGACTCTGCCATAACCCCCAATGAGCCATGGAAAGTCATCCCATAGGAGAGTCCTTTGTGGAGCCTTGCCTCGTGCTCACAGCTGGCCAAGAGCCAGCCCACCCTGTGGAACCAGGCCCCATGCTCTGTCCCAGCTCTCTGGGTGGCTGAGGGCAGGCACAGAGCTCTGCTGGGGTCCCCGTCAGGTTCAACCCCACACGCCTTGCTGAAGGGATTTACTGTTCTTGCATCAGGACAACACTCATCAGTGGGATCAGTGGGATCAGGGGGATATGCCATCACTGCCAAATACTGAATGATGTTAGCTTACACTTCATCAGCTCCTGCTCCAACCATTCCAAAAATCCACTGTTCTGCCTTGCTGTCAATGGCAGGAATTTCATTCCAGATGAATTCTCCCAAGGACTTCACTTTCTCAGGTCTTCCCCACAAATCCACCAGGCAATCACATCAGCAAGACCTGGAGGTTGTTCTGGCCATAGATCCTTCAGCAAATGGCCACTAAACCTCTGCCCTTGGCTCTATGTGCATCAGCTGCAGCAAGGAAATATTTACTAAAGGCAAAGGAGATAGTGTAGCTTGTGATTTCTCACAGTGTTTCACCCCAAAAGAAACGAAGGACAAGAACACTGCCTGGAAGCTCTGGGGGAGACACACAACTGGTAATCAGCAAAGGAAAGGATCACCTATGGCCTTCACACCACTGGCCTCAGCAGTTTCTTGTCAGACTCGAGCTAATTTTTCCCTTTTGGCCACTGTAAAATATAAGTATGAACTGAGCAGTGACAGAAAGAGGCCTAGCACCATGGGTAAAACATTGTTCAATTCACCACTGCCCTGGGCAGCCTGTTCCAATGCCTGACCAACCTTTCCACGAAGAAATTTTCCCTAATATTCAACCTGAGTCTTCCCTGGGGCAGCTTGAGGGTGTTTCTTCTGTTACTTCTCCCCTGGGAGCAGAGCCCGACCCTCCCCAGCTCACCCCTCCTGTCAGGGAGTTGGAGAGAGTGAAAAGGTCCCCCTGAGCCTCCTCTTCTCCAGGCTGAGCCCCCCCAGCTCCATCAGCAGCTCCACATCAGATGTGTGCCCCTAAGGTCACCATCGATGGCTTGTGCTCTGCAGAGATCCCTTCCTGCAGTACTGGCAGCTTTTGGACCCACTAGAGATGCCAGGTGTGGACTGACACATCTCTTGAAGAGGTCCCCCTCCTCTGTGTGTTTCCAGAGGAGCACAGCCTGAATCACAGAATGACAGACTCTCCTCAGTTGGAAGGGACCCAGTAGGATCATCGAGTCCAACCCCTGGTCCTGCACAGACACCCCAACAATCCCACCCTGTGCCTGAGAGTGTTGCCCAAGCACTTCTGGAGTTGTGGCAGCCTTGAGGCCATGACCCCTGCCCTGGGGAGCCTGTGCCAGTGCCCAACCACCCTCTGGGGAAGAACCTCTTTCTAATATCCAGCCTGTACCCCTCGGAGCTCTCAGACCCCTGCCATCCATTGGGTCAGCAGCAGCTCACAGCTAGCAAAGGGGGAGATTTCCAAACTATCTGGTGGTCTGACATTCTCTTCACCACCCTCCTGTGCTCCCAGACCACTGCTTTGACTCGTGATGTTACATACATTTATACATATAAATTTGGAATCAAGGCATTAAACCCTGCTTCTCTTGCATGCCTCCAGGTCTGCCGGTGCTCCCATCGCTCTCAGGCGTGCAGGGGCAGTCCATGTGTTCTCCCAGCCCTGCTCTGCCAGCACAGAAGGAGGAACAGGGGGATTCCCAAGAGGAATGATAGATTTGTGAGAACCTCTGACAGCCTGGAGACAGCGTGGCACCAAGGGCCACACCAGTGGTGACCACTGCAGGTGACAGGGATGAGATGAAAGGAGCAAAGCAAGAAAATGAATGGCTCCCAAAGCAGTCTCTGTGTTTGGGGCCTTTATTTGGGGGTTTCATAGCCTACTGAACTTCTCATGCCTTGAGAGCAGCCTGCAGGGTCACAGCCCTGTCCCCTGAGACCAGACCTGGCTTTTAACACCCTTTGTTCTACTCTGGACACCACTCAACTTTCCAAGCACCTCCCAGGAGGTCCTGAGCCCCCACCACCTTCATGGAGCACAGGGACCCAGGGTCCTTCTTCCAGAGATAAAATTTTACTCCTCTGCCTGAGACAAAAAATGTAGAAGACCCCAGCCTTTTCCCTTCTAATCGGGTCTCCCATTCCAGCTCCAGAAATACCAGCAGCCTCTTTGTTCCTGTAAGATCTCAGAGGGACTTTTTTAGGTGGCAGGTAAACTGTACCTAAAATGACCTCAGGATCAGGTGAAACAGGTGTTCCTGACTCTTGGAAACATCTTCCCAACATAAAAAGAAGTGCTGAGCATCTCTTTTCTTTCCACTGGGTTCATATCCTCAGGATATCTGTCATCTGTGCCCCCTGAAAAGAGCAATATATTCATCACCCTTGTTTAGGTTGAACCAGTTGGCCAGGATTCGGGTGTCTCTCATATTCAATTCTATAGCCCCTTGGATAATTTTTCAGTGAAAGCCCTGTGAGCCTTCCTGAGCCCTCTTCGTGGGAAATGAGGATTTCTGGAGAGATGAACATGCAAAAGTAGGAAAAGAAAGAAATAAAAAGAAAGAAGAAATCTCTCACCATAGGAATCCCATGTGCAGGTTATATGTAATATATTGTTATTCCACATGGGTTCATCTCTGACACAGGCTACTGCAGAATATGGCTTGTGGTTAAATAGGAAATATGGAATTAGGGGAAGGCTGAGCTCTTGCAGATCACCACTGCTGCCAGACCTGTTTGTGGTTTGCTCCTGGACCTGCTGCAGGACCTTGCCAGGACTCTCCTCTCTACCACATCCTGCAGACAGGTTCCACAGCTGCTCCAGCTCCACATCCTACTGGGATGTGACATTGTGGCCTCTTTCACCCCAGCACACAGGACACTACATCTGTGTTTTGCTTTAAGCAGGTGCTGCCCTATGGGGATTTTGGCAGATATCTGAGACCATGCACCTGTGTGAGAGCTTTCCTGAAGGTGACCCACTGAAGGAAGAGGCTGAATACAGAACAGTGGGTGGAGGAGGCATGGGAGAGATGTGGGACAGTGCTGGGGTCACCATGTCAGTAATGCAGTTCTCAGCAGTCCAGCCAAACTAATCCCAACTAAATCACAGAATCACAGACTAGTTTGGGTTGGAGAGACCTTAAATCTCATCTCATTCCACACCCCTGCCATGGGCAGGGACACCTCCTACTAAACCAGGTTTCTCCAAGCTCTGCCCAGTATGGTCTTGGACACTTTTAAGGAAAAACTCCAAGAGCAAACCCTCTGTGAACCTTCTGCAACTTCACAGCCAAATAGAGCCCCTTGTGACTGCTGTGCTTGGCACTGTGTCCATGTGGCCCCTCCAGCAGACAGAAGAGGGCTCGGTCTCCCTGGGATGAGGCTGCACCAACATCCCCCTCTCCTCATCGCTCTCCTCACCCACCACCACACACATTGGCAGTGCTGGAATGTTGTGCTGTTTGCTTTCATTGAGTCACGGTGCAGAGGCTGCTCTCCAGCCTCCATGGGGTGATTGAAGGCAGTCTGGGATGAGATGGTCACAGAGGGACCCTGGCCCCCCTCCAGAAAGCTTTCCCACCAGGATCTGGGGAGCACTGTTCCCAGCACTGCCCTCTGGAGATGTGTGGCTCAGCTCTGGTGCTGCTGGAGCCTGGTGTCATGAGGGCTGTTTGTTTCCCTGCGTGTTATTCACTGATTTTACTCTCCAGCCAACGGAGCTTTGCAAATAATAATAAAAAAGGATGAATGGTTAAGCAGGACCATCAAAGACGGGCTAGCACCTGCACTGCTGGCAGCACAAACACGGGCTGTATCCCATTCCTTCCTCCACTGGAGGGGGCTGCCCTTAATCCCTGAGTCAGAGAGTGGTTTGGGTTGAAAGGGAACTTAGACACCATCTCATTCTACCCCCTGTCATGGGCAGGGATTCCCTCTGCTAGACAGGTTGCCCCAAGCTCTGTCCAACCTGGCCTTGAACACTTTGAGGGATGGGGCAGACACAGCTTCTCTGGGCAACCTGTGCCATTGTCCCACCACCCTTAATAGACCATTTGGCACTGACCATCCCCACCATGGAACAGCTCAGCAAAGCCAGTCTCACAAACCAATCTCTCCTCTCATGTTGCTGTGTTCAGGTTTGTGGTCTCTACAGCAGAAACTCCTAGATTTATCCCTGCTCCAAAAACACCTTGCCATGGCAGTTGGGATGTGATGCTGTTATAATTGTTCTGGACTATAAAAAACAAGCCCTGTCTTTCGCCAGCATATGGTTCTCCCTGTACAACAACAGACACCAGAACTTTCAATTAAGTTTCTGGAAGCAGTGCTGAAGCACACATGACTCATTTCACAAGTGCACTAACAAGCAAAATGAGCCTCTTTTTTTGCCAGATCTCCACTCATCAGGAAATAAACAGTATCTGATGTCTTCCTTCCCTCCCTCCCTCCCTCCCTCCCTCCCTCTCTTCCTTCCTTCCTTCCTTCCTTCCT
>JAWMRB010000054.1:905744-927298 GCA_035584715.1 Xiphorhynchus erythropygius
CCTCCCTTCCTTCCGTCCTTCCTTCCTTCCTTCCTTCCTTCCTTCTTTCCTTCCTCCCTCCCTTCCTCCCTTCCTTCCTTTCTCTTTCTTTTCTTCCTTCATTGATGAAAATAACACCCTTCTCTGTCACTACTGAACTTAGGTAGAAATCGTCCTGCTAAATATTCTAATATTTGACAGAAGCCCTGCGAGCACGGAGCTGACTCATTGCATGGCATGTGCTGCTCCCTGAGGATTGCTTTCAGCACAGCGAACAATTAGCTGGTTCATTCATCCCAGCTTGAGAATGGCAGATAGTTACAGGACCACAGGCATGCTCCTAATGGGAGGGATTTATCAACACTCGTAGTTGTTGCTCCTGTAATTAATCTCATGCTCTTTCCACACACACTCACCCTCTGCTCACACTCTGCTCCCAACTCCCAGTCACTTTTTTTTACGCTCAGAAAGGCATAGAAATAATTTTGATTTCTGCTCAGTGATATGGAACTGATCAGGCAAGATCAAGATGTCATTTGGGGGCTCTGGTCCTCAGCATTCCTTAGATTCTGCCTGTGGCTCCTGTGGGGCAGAGCAGAGAGGTGCAGCCTCAGCAGAGCAGAGATCTGGTCCCAGCCCCAGCTCCAGCTCCAGCCCATGATGCCCATGGGCCACCAAAGCCCTGTGACAACGATGCCACACACCCCCAGGTGTGTCTCAGGGCTGTTGCCCCCCAGTCCCTGTCTCTGCGGGCCTCAGCTGGTTTGGCTGGGAGGTCCTGGCAATCCAAGCCCTGCCATACCCCTCCTCCAAGACACTGCTCAGGGGCACATCAGACACCTGTATCCTCCAGATCACAGGGAGAAGGTGGCACATACCTGGCAATAAGCATTTCTGTACATCCTTGCAAAAGACACAGCTCCTGGGGCTGCCTCTAATTTTCTCCCTCCCAAGTCTCCAGCCTCGGGCTTCAACTGCAGATTTATTTTACTGTGTGCTGATTGCTCTAGTTATTGCCAGTGTGAAGATGGTGTCCTCAGCACAACTGAATACAGCATTGAATTCAACAGCAGCATCCTGGTAACTACCACCCAAAAACATGCCATGGAAACGAGAGGAAAGGGGGGATGGTCAGGTAAGGATGGGAGGGACCACTCCCTGTGTCCCTGGGAATTGTCCCCAGTGGATCAGAGGGCAGGACCCCTTGGCCTGGCTGGCTGTGAGGAGCTGTCCCATGTCCTGCCTCCCTGCTGCCAACCTGAGCTGGGATGTCCTCTTGTGGGAGAGGACAAACATCCCCACAGCTGCCCTTGCTGCTTTTGGGGTAAACTGCATCTCCACAGATGTTGTGGGGGATCTCTGCAGGGGCTGGGACTGGGACACCTCCTTGTTACACCTCTATGGACACCACAGGGCTGATGGCACAGAGCACACCTGTGTATCCCAGAATCCCAGAATGGTTTGGGTTGGAAGAGACCTTAAAGCTCATCTCATTCCAACCCCCTGTCACAGGTAGGGATAACTTTCACTAGAAATGTGTGTCCACCTTTACAGCCCAGGGAGTGTGTGAGATGCCTGGGGACACAGCCTGAGCCTGGCCCGGGATGCTGGAGCTCTGCTGGGCTCTGGCTCTGTTTGCAGGTGGCTCTGGCTCATGGTCCATCCTGCTCTGCTCTCCCTGGAGCAGCTCCACCAGTCCCTCGTTGCACGGGAGATCCCCACGATCCCCACGCTCCTCCTCCCCAGTCCGTAGGGACAGCTGTCCCAGTAACTTCCCAGCTGTGTGGCTCAACCATCCCTTTCCAGCACAGGCCCATGACCTGCAGGGAACAAGGGCCTGGACAGACCAACCATTTGTGCTTCCCAGAGTGCCACAGCCCGTGGGGCTCAGGAGGACATGCTGTGCCCTCGGTGTCACCAGTCCCTAGTTCTCCCAGAGGGCATGGGCATGGGCATGGACATGGGGTGGTGGGCACCTCGCTTTGGGATTGCTGGGAAGTTTTCCAGTTATTGCTGTCACCCTCACCTGTAACAGTGACCTGATCCTGACAACTGAGTCAAGACAGTTCATGGTCTGCAGGTGACGGGGATATTCTTCATGGAAAGACGGACATTGGCACAGGCTGCCCAAGGCAGAGGTTGAAGTCACAGGCCCTGGAGGGATTTAAATGTAGATGTAGCACTTGGGGACATGGTTTAGTGTTGGGCCTGGCAGTGCTGGGGTACTGGTTGAACTTGATCTTGGAGAGCTTTTCCAACCTTAATGATTCAATGATTCTGAAATTTCCTCGAAAGAGCTGTCCAGTCACGTCCCCACTGCATTCAGAGCCAATGCAAATACCCCTGGAGCTCAGGAGTTGGGACAAGGACCTTCTGCCTGCCCCAGTGGCTACACTCCCCTCTCTCAGGCCCCCAGTATTTTTACAAGTGTCTCCAGCAAGGTGATGGGGTCAAGGCAAGGTGACACCTTCCTACAGTGTGCCCTGACCAAGGGAGACCATCTGGTGTGAAGATGCTGAATCTGGTTGCTTCCCTTAAATACCAGAGGAAGAGCTGGGAGGGGTGGCTCAATTTGAAAAGGATTTTATTGACCTATAGTGACTGCTGCTGTAGTGGGTGTTTTGGACTGGCTGATCTTCTGCTCTTCAACATTAAACAAGCTGGTCTGAAACTGCGAGGGTTTGGGTTTAACGTTGAAACCTCACAAATGTAAAGAAAATAAGTGTCAGCAGGAGGATCAGAGAATGCCCAGGGGCATGAGGGTCTTCAGGTTCCATTGGATGAAAAACTTCAGAGTGGAATTTTTGGGTTTTATTTCATTCAGAAGGGTCACTACGATCTTTACCAAACCAGCTCCCTCTGTGCCTTTCAGTACTGTCCCAGGGAACCTGCTCCCATGTGAGAGGGAAAAAGCACAGAATCATAAACTCATAGAATCACAGATTCATAGTAATCCTGGGTTGGAAGAGACCTGCAAGGATCACTGAGTCCAGCTCCTGGCCCTGCACAGGACACTCCCAAGGCTCACATGAAATGATTCACCTGGTAAGAGCTCACCTGGGCCAGGGTGAGATCCTGAAACTTGGTGTGTGGGTGGAGCCCCCCCATAGCCCTGTCCAGCCTCCCACTGCCAAACCTGGGGCAAATCTCCACTCCTGTCCCCCTGCACCTGAAAACCAGGGACGAGATGAATGGGAAATAACTGAAATCAGCTCAGAGCAATCCTGAGGCCAGAGGAGAGGCAAAATTAACCAGCTTGGTATTTTTATTTAATGCCCGTATTGTGCACACAAATGAATAATTGGTACGTGGGGCTCTGTGTGCGGGGCTGTTACGAAGTTGAATTCATTAGTGCTTGCAAAGAACTCGTGAAATGAAAGGTGTCCTCTGAGTGCCAAGAGCTGTTACAGCTCCAGCATCGCCGATCTTTAATAACGATATTGAATGACTCCTCTGAGCTAGTACATTGCTTTTTAACTTCTTTATGGTTGTTTTTACAAGCAGCATCCTAGAGAGCCAAAAAAGTAAAAAAAGTAGAACGAAAAAGCCCTCTCAGAGCACACAGCTGGCTCTGCACAGCCCTGGGCTGGGGCGATGGCTCTGTCACCCTCAGCTGTCTGCTTGTGGGGACCAGTCTGAGGGGTCTGTCACCTCTACGGTGACTGAGAGCTGTGACAGCTCTCGGGATGTCACTGGGGGGATGCTGATGGGGGCAGATGGGGAGAGAGGAAGGTTTGGTGGAAGCTGGGGGCTACTGGCTGCGTGTCTGGTCTGCCTGCAGGGTCACAGCCCAGCAGCCTGCCTTGTCCCCATGCAGTGAGTAAGTGATGTGTGGGGAGGTGACAGTGGAGGCCTTTCAACCATCCCTGCCATCTGCCCATCCCTGCCATCCATCCATCCATCCACCCCTGGCATCCTGCTCTCACCTTCCCTGGCACAGCCTGACAATGGGGGGATTGGAAGACTACTGGTTTTCATAGAATCACAGAATCACATAATGGTTTGGGTTGAAAGGGACTTTAAAGATCACTCAGTTCCACCTCCAGCCATGGGCAGGGACACCTTCCACCAGACCAGGTTGCTCCAAACTCTGTCCAACCTGGCCTTAAACACTTCCAGGAATGGGGTGGCCACAACTTCTTGGGGCAACCTGTGCCAGAGTCTCATCACCCTCACAGGGAACAATTACTTCCCAATATCCCATCCAACTCTGCCCTCTGTCAGGGGAAAGCCATTGCCTCTTGTCCTGTCATGCCAGGCCTTGTCCAAAATCCCTCCTCAGCTCCACTGGAGCCTCTCTAGGCACTGGAAGGGGCTACAGGCTCTCCTGGGAGTCTTCTCTTCTCCAGGTGAGCACGCCCAGCTCTCCCAGAGGCTTCTCATGATGTCTTGTGATAGCATCATTTTTCTGCTCAGCACAGCCACTCGTTCCATGGCAAAACCATTACACTTGGCCAGGTTCCACAAAGCCCAGGCACATGGACTCTTCGGACACCTGCTTCTTCCACATCCATCTTCCTGCAGCTCCTGCTGCTCAGTTTTCTGGTAAGGAACCTTGTCCAGGAATCCACAGAAAACCCCTCCCTGCCTTAGCCAGGCAGGAAGAACTTTCCCTACCCAAAGTCCCACCTATGGCATCTCCAATTCCTTCTGTATTTCCCACCAAATGCCATGGGCTTTTTTAAAAGAAAGGTTTTAAAATGGCCCACTGGGAGGAATGTGGCAAGTGCTGATGAGGGATGAGGGACATGGGAAAACTCCAAATGACCACGGAAGTTGCAACTTATTCCACTGAAGGAAAAATGGTCCCTTCAAGAGAAAGCCATGACCTCCTCACCTGCCTTCCACTCATCCTTCTTCAAATATTGCTGCACCCAGCAAAACTGTCCCATTACCCTCAGAGCCTGAGTTGCCAGATGGCTCATAAAGGAAGCATCTCTGTGCCTTGACATGCCAGCGATGCGAGAGCCTCGCCTCTGCCCAGAGGGGAGAAGGAGTCACATTGGCTTTAATTATGCCAAAGCCTCTTTACTTGGAGGAAAATAAAATATTTATCAGGGACTTGTGGCTCTGGTAAAGAAGATTATACTAAAATTAAATTTTTAGATGCCTGTAAAATTTAATTTGCTTTACTGTGGGGCAGTTTCTGTCTCTGAGAATGTGAAGGCTTCCTCTGACCAGCACTGGCCTCGCCCCTGGAGGGATGTCTTCCAGCATCCCCAGTGCTGCCCAGGGACCAGCCCAGGCTGGTGTCCTTGTGCCACCAGCTCCACCCCAGTCTGACAGCACTGACTGTCCAGTCATGCCACTGGCAGCCACTGCCCTTCCCTGTGTCCCCTGAGCATGTGGCAGCTGTGGCACCAATGGGCACCAGAGAAGCTGATCCATGTGGGAGAGGATGGAGCTGGGCAGCACTGCTGGGTCATGTCTGTCCTCTGCGAGGCTGGGGCTCAGCCCAGCTCCACAGCCCATCCCCAGCTCCACTCATGTCACCTGATGGATGTGGCAGGTCCTCATAGCTACTCAACACATGCTTCTGAAGGAGCCTGCTCCTGGGAGATGTCCCTAACTTACCTGAGGGTTTTCCATGGACAGCCTTTGGCTCTCTCCTAGTCCCCATTCCCTACTGCAATCCAACTCATGCCCAAGCCTGAGCCCAGTTTGCCCTTGCCCTGGCAGTGTCCTTCTTGACCAAGGTGCCTGGGATAATGTCCCCTGGGCAGAGGAGCTTCCTCCAGACACTTGGAAAACTGCATGCCCTGGGATGGGATGCTGTGGTGCCCACACGGGCACCCATGGACACTGCTCCCACTAGGGGAGAGCTGGGGGCCACAGATCAGATTATAATGACTAAACTGCTCATTATCCTGTGTCAGCCTTGTGGAAAACCTGCTCTCCCTCTCCCATGTCTGTGGACTGATGTGTCCCAGCTCTCTCTCTCCTGGAAGTGATGCCTTATGTCTGAACAGAAGGCAAGGACAGTGAAACTGTGGTGTCAAAGGGATAGAGACCCACTGTCCTGCTCGGGATGTTCGCATCAGGCAGCTTTTCCCACCTTGCCCTGCCAGTTTGAGCACTGGTTTAGCTGGGAATCCACATCTCCAGGCTCCTGCTTCTTACCCTCATGCTCTGCTTTTCCCATTGCAACTGACAGCTTTGCCAGAGATTGTGAAACAGGATTTCATTTTGCTCTTATCCCTGGAGCAGAAATGTACAAGTGGTAGGGAAAGAAATCTGGAGAGATTGAACCACAGCTTGGAGATCCAGAGGGATTGAGGTCTAGCATGACAGGGATCAGCCAGCAGCCTCACTGCCAAGTGAAATCCTACACTGAGATCAGAACCAACCCAAGGAGTTTGGAAACACATCCTCTCCCTGCCATGCTGTCCTTGGGCTCTGAGCCCCACACATGCTCTGCCAATTCCCTGCTCTCCTGAGATGTGGTGCCTCCTGGCAATTTAATGGTTTCCTTTCCCAGCCAGCCCTGTCCACGCAATTATTTCACTTCAGGATTAATGTCCTCAACTCCAAAGGCTTTCCAAAGGCTTACACGGACATCAAGGAGGTAACCCTTCCTTTTCCAGCAGCCAGGAACCTCCCTGGCATCAGTAATGGAATTAAACAGAGACATCAAAGGACCCGTCGAAGCCGATGTGAGGAGGGGAAGCCAGAAATGTTCTGAGGCCCAGCAGAGTCCTTCAGATTTAAAGAGGACAAATCCTGCTGAGATTTCTCCTTCAAGGGAGAAGAGGATGGAAGCTTGGGGGTGCACAGGTCCTGCAGAGCACAACTGTGCAGGTGCGAGACAGGGCTGAGGGTGAAGGCACTCACTGAGTCCCCCACGGACACCCCAAATGCACATCACTGGCCATTACACAGAAAGCACCGTCTCTGTGCTGCATCCTCCCTCTGTCCTTCCCAAGGTTTGCACAGTCCCTGCAGAGGCAAGGCTCAGTGGAAAGAACCAAGAAGCCTGGAGAGTCACAGATCCCATTTTCAGCGCTCCAGGATGGAGCTGGGGGCAGCACCAGTGACATCGCTGTCGGAACTGTCTCTCTAAGTGACCTGTGATAGCTGAGGGTCCCATCGTGGCAGCAGCCTAGGCTGATTCCCACCACGTATGGCGTGCTGTTCCCACGGGTTCCCAAGAGCAAGGTCTTCCCTGGCTCGCTGCCCCCAGCCTAGGCACAGGAGCAGAGCCCAGTGGAGCTCTTGGGCCACCCCCTGTGCTCCTGTCCCAGCCTGGCACTGGGGCACACGAATGGCCCTGAGAAAGTGGGAGGTGCAGAAGAGCTCCCAGAGCTGGGAACCCACTGTCTCGTTCCCCTCCACCACCACCCTGGTCCAGAGGTCAAAGCCGTGGCACAAGAGGGTCCTGTTGCCCAGGAGGCAGATCCTGGGGGGACACAGGCAGTCAGCAACCAGGAAAGTGAGCTGGCCTTGGAGAGGGGATTGGCCACCCATCAGCAGGTTGGTGGTGCTGAGGCTGAGGGCTCGCTGCCCCCGGACATGCTCCAGCAGTGCCCCAAGGATGTCCTGGGAGAGCCCATCACCACGGGATGTGGCTGACTCCCACACACATGCTGCATTCCCATGCAGCTCAACAAAACTCCTGGATTCTAAACACACTTGATCCCCTCTCAAACTGGACCTTGCTCCCACCAGATCCACGAGCCCACAGGTTGAATGTGCAACACGAGGCTACAGAGGACCCACGGAGCGACTGCCTGGATGGAAAGAGTGAACTTAGTGAAAAAAAGGCAGGCTCTGGGACATGAGGCTGTTGTGACAGAAACACTTGAGAGTATCTCAGTTAATTAGAACTTAAGTGGCTTCAATACCTTGAAAAACTGCCCAAGCCTGACAAGCTGGTCTGTGTGTCCCAGTTTGGGCAGCTCGGCCCAGCCTGCTCTGGTCCAAGCAAGGCTGCACAGGGAGCTGCATGGTTAACTCAACCCCTGCAATCCTCTCCTCATCCCTTGTGGGAAGTTCTTAAAATTGACCCTTTCCAAGTAAAACAAATGGAGATGCCAGGGATGAAAGAGAGACAGTGACATGGTGGTGTTTTAGGTGACTCTGAACACCTAAAGTCCTCGAGGGCTGGTGGAGGGCAGAAGGGGCACAGTAGGATGGGGAGGAATGACATGGAAGCCCAGAGCACCACAGGATGGGATGGGGAGATGAGTGGGATGGTTGTGGGAGGCCAGGGCACTGCAGGGCACCCAGTGCTGGGGTAGTGGCTACCAGGCCCTTCCTCTGGGCTGGTGGTGGGTCCAGGGTTGTCCCTGCCAGGCTGGGCAGGCACCAGCAGGGCCATGTATCTTGGAGATGGGCACCCTGAACCTTGTCAGAGCCCACTGACCTGGGGGTGTGATGGAGACTGAGCATTGGTGAGCCCTCCCTGCCTTCCAGGAGCTGGGGGACCTTTGGAACAGGGGGTGCTCCCAACCACAGCTTGGCAGTACCAGGCTGGAGCTCTTCAGACCCCTACACCACTAGTGAATGCAACATCCTCCTCTTGCCTGGCTGTTGGGGCAGTACCCATGGCTTGTCCTGTCTGTGGGAGCCACGTCCAGCCCCACATGGCCAGAGGTGAGTGGCACTGCCTGTGGAAGTGGGGTATTGGCCCCAGCAAGCAATGGAGGCCAAGGGACCATGAAGGGATCCCAAAGAATTCTCCCCAGTTCTGACCCCCAGTAAGAACTGTGGGTGAAGGAAGGATGAAGGATGCTAAAGGATGGAGTGATCCTCCCCAACCCTCATGCAAGACCCCAGATATCTTGTAAGCAACAAGCAAGAGACACCCAAGCTGGCACACACGGGGAGAAAAACCAAGGATGACATTGTGGGAGAAGAACAGAATCCTTCAAGAGGAGGGACTGGGCTGCAGCGGGTGGAAACCTCCCAGCTGGAGGCATGGCACAGCTCACCCCCTTCTCTGCAACAGCGTCCCAAGCTCCAAAACAGCTCCCTGGCCCCCAGGAGCACATCTGGATGAACGCACAGCCTGACAGAATAAACAGACAAACCCCAGGAATTACCAATGCAGGAATTACAGAAACCTTTTTGGTTGATGGGAACTCCCAAATTTCTCCCAGGAGGTCACTGTGGCCACCACGGCAGCTGGGGAATGGTGGTGGGAGCTGGGATCTCTGCCAGGCAGGGAACTCCACCAGCACTGCCCCAGGCACCCCACGATCACCCCGCACTCATCTTCACATTGAATGGAAAACAGCGGCAACCACTGGAGATGGAATCCAGTTTTGTGGGGAAAATATGAATAAAACAGAACATAGTTGTGGGGTTAATGAGTTTATCCTGTTGAGATCTGTGGGGCTTTCTCATACTCTCACACTGTGGAGATGGGTGATGTTCATGTGTTCTCCTCCCTGTCACAGCCAAGTGTCCAAAACTGACAGTGTGGTGAGGGACTGGGATGGGGAGTGCAGGTATTTAATCCCAGCCATTCCAGGGAGGGACTATGGACTGGCAAAGGACACACCAAGGCACTGCTGGCCTCTCTGGTAGCAGCCCAGTGTGAAACAAGCACTTCTGCCCTTCCCCAGGTGCTTCCAAGCAAACCGTGGATCTGCAGTTGTGGCTCCAGGGACGAGCACCACCCCTTCCCCTGGGCACCCTGTACCACCCCTCGGTCACCAGCCCGGGGTGTGTGGCAGAACGGAGAAGCCTCCCAGTGCCCACGCTGGGATTTCACAGGGCAGGAGGGCACTGGCCTCACACACTGGTGACAGCTCAGGTGGGGCTGCCCCAGGGCCACCAGAAGGGCATCTCAGGAGATCCAGGCAGGAATTCCCAGGGGGTGCACACCAGGACTGGCACTCAGGGTTCACACCAAGCCAGGAAGGAGGGCAGGCCCCACATCCAGGTCCCATATATTCCCCTGCTGTGTCCCTTAACTCTGCTCCATAAAAGTGGCAGGACATTAACAAGGAGGTGAGGTTCCTGCAGAAGCTGCGACACCACAACATCAGTGAGTAATGTGTTATTATCTGTGGGAGCACATGGTCTGGGTGAGCCTGATCCACAAGTGTGGGGTGGAGGGGGAGCCAGGATCCAGAGGGGGGATCTGGAGGGTATTTGGACACATAGATGAATGTTTGGACCCCATAAATGAAGTTTTGGAAGGTGTTTGGGTCCATAGATGTGGCCAGAGATGTTGGGACCACATCTCATTATGTGGCCAAAAATGAGGGCTTGGGGGGTGTTTAGATCCATGAATGAGGGTTTTGGGCCCACAGATGGAGGTGAGGGGGGTGTTGGACCCCATAGATTGGGTTTGAGGAGCGTTTGGAACAAGGACACAGATGGGGGTCGCGGGGCACTGGGCTCCATAGATTTGGATTTGAGGGGTACAGGGACCCACAGATGGCAGTTTAAGGGTACCATCACCCATAGGTGGGGTTTGAGGGGGCACTGGGGCCTACAAATGTGGGACAGAGGAGTTTTGCGACCATATATAGGGGTCAGAGTGCACTTGGAGGGCACAGGACCAACAGGCAGGCTTGGGAACAGTCCAGGAGTGGGGCACAATGTTCAGTGGAGTCTCTTGTGGGGCAGGGGCCACCCCATGGCTGATGCTTGGGGCAGGCACTGACCTTTCCCTCTCCAGCTGGTCACGGAGCATTGTCTGGGCTCGGATTCAAAGGATGAGTGACAGCACCATGGGGCAGAGTTGTGGGGCACCCCACACACCCCCCCAGGGCACAAGAAGGAAGGTGCAGGATACAGAAGTTGCAGCCATGCATGATTGGCTCTGGAGCAATCATGGACTGCACAGCTGGAAACATCTGTGTGGGAACACAGCACCGAGCTGCCTTTGGTGGAAAGGTCTGCAGGTAAGAGCCCAGAAAAATTCTTCCCTGAACAAAACAATTCCTAATCCTATTTTTACACTGTGGTAGTAACGTGCCCTACAATTCCCAGGGTGGCTTTTACAGGAAGAGACACATTGCTCACAGAAAAAGAGAAACCCATTCTGAGCACTGCAGCCAAAGGGATGTAGGGCTGGAGAGAGTGAGTTACGGGCAGAGACTGCTGGAATTTAATTTGTATGGCCTAGAAAGCTGGTGCCAGAGGGGGAACAGCATCACACTGTATAAATATCTGAAGGGCAGTTGTGTGAAGAAGGGTAAAAAAGTGACGCATGCAGCAGTCGTGGGAGGGACATGACGGACCCGAGCTGGGAATGGCTCTCTGAGGGAGCAGCAGGCTGTTCCAGCCTGCTGGACAGGGAGCAAGGAACGTGCCAGAGCCTGCACGGGGCTCCCAGGGCAGGAGGGGGGATGATCACTCTGGAGTAAGCAGTTCATGGCCCTGACATTGGCTGGGGCCAGGGCAGCCCCATCCCCAGCAGTGACCAGCCCACCAGTGCTGCAGTGGTGCTGGATGCTGTCCCTTCTGGCTCAGCACAGAGCTCTGGCACAGCTCTGGGTGCCCTGGCAGAGCCTGATCTTCCTGTTCCCTTTGCCACCACAGCCTCCCAAAGGACAGAACAAATAAGGTTGGTAAAGCCTTCCGAAATTATGAAGGTCAACCACTAACCCAGCATCACCCCCATGGTCACCACAGTCACCACCAAGTGCCACATCCACGTTTCTTGAGCACTTCGAGAGGGTGAGTCCCCCATTGCCCTGGCAAGCCTGTTCCAGTGCCAACCCTTCCTGTGAAGAAATGTTCCTGAATTTCCAATCCAAACCTACACTGGCACAACCTGAGGACCAAGGCCCTGAAAAACTGAATCCTTCCTAGCACAGAAATTCCCTGCAGAATTTCAGCCTCAAGATGACCTGCTCCCCCTTGGCCATGAGGAGCTTGCCAAGGCAGCCCAAGCTGGGGCTGTTTTGGGTGTCCTTGGAGCACAACATTCCTGGGCTGGGCTGCGTGGGAAGAGCCCAGCACTGTGGTGGTGCCAGAATGAAGTGCAGTTCATTGCTGTCTGTGTTCCTGACCCTCTCCCCACTCTTCCCTGCAAATCCAATCTGCTTTTTACAATCATATTTGCTGCTTCTTCTTCAAAATAAAAAAAAGGTTTTTCTCTCTGTCGTTGCCATGTGCAAACCCACACAAACACCAGGAAAAACCAGCTCAGTCTCCGCAGAGCCTGTGCCCGCAGAGCCCCTGTCACACAGGCAGAGCTGGAAAACAGAGAAAAATAGATTTTCCCTTCAGCCCTTTCAGACACATGACTGAGACTTATTATAGCAATAACAGGCACAAGGGGTTCGGAGAGGCTGGTTCCTCTGTGTCCCTCCCTTCACTGATGAACCCTCTCACCAGTTTAAGTGGGGCAGGTTCTGATGCCAGCTGTCCCGAGAGCCCAACAATGCTTGGGAATGAACCTCCAGTGTAAGGATCCCTCAGACTGGGGCCTTACTGGGAGGGAAGCCCACACTGTTAGGAAGAGCATGCTCAGGGACGTGGGGTTGTTCAGTCTGGAGAAGAGAAGGCTCCAGGGAGACCTCAAAGCCACTTCCAGTGCCTAAAGGGGTTCCAAGACAGCTGGAGAGGGGCTTTGGGCAAGGGCCTGGAGTGACAGGACAAGGAGTAATGCTTTCCACTGACAGTGTTCAAGGCCAGGCTGGACAGAGCTTGGAGCAACATGGTCTAGTGAAAGGTGGTCCTGCCCATGGCAGGGGTGTGGAATGAGATGGTATTCAAGGTTCCTTCCAACCCAAACCATTCTGTGATTCTAGGATTTACCTGGGATATACAGCTGATTTACTTGGCTTTGAGCCCAGTGGATCTTCCTGACCCATCAGTTTACCAACAACACAGCACAAAACACAGCAGTCATGTGTGCTGGCACCAGCAGCTCTCCTTCTCTCTCCTCCTCCTCCTCTTCCTCTCCTCCTTCTCCTCCTTCTCCTCCTCCATCCTCATCCACCACACCACCAGAGGACTATGGCCACACGCTGCAGGAGGCAGGAGCTCCAGCAGATCAGTCTTTGGGATGATTATCCTTTTATTCACTTATCTCCAAAGGGTTTAAAGTATGAATAAGCTTGGATATTTCCAAGTGCCTCTGTAATTACCCAGGTTACCAGGAGGAGGGGAATCAGTGCTACTGACACTCCATGTAATGTCCTGTAATTTCTGCCCAGCCAGCTGTGCGTTGTCATGGAGACCACATCTGTCATCCACTTCTTCCCAGACCTGGTAAATAACCCAGGTCAGCCAGACTTGCCCCCTTTGAGTATGTGTCCACCCCAGATTTTTCCCTCCTTTCTCTCTGGTGGCAGTGTACCCTCAGACAGCAGCCTGGGCTGGCTCCATTTCTAGCAGCCAGGGAAGGAGTGAGCATCTCAGTGCCTGGGCACAGCAGCCAACTTAGAGCATGGTGCCAAAGAGAACACTGACAAAAAAGAGACACAGGGCAGGTGTCACTCTTCATTTAGTCCTGAGGGATCCATTCTGCTGGAGTGGTGGATAATGCAGCAGTGCCCATGTCCATGTCAAGGGACTCTCCTCAGACCCCAGCTCAGAGCTGGGCATCACACTGCCCTTGCTCCCCAGCCTGAGCTGGGCTCCTGCAGAGAGAGCCAGGGCTGCTGGGCTCCTGCTGGGCACCATAGAATCACTGAATCCCAGAATGGTTGGACAGGGACACCTTCCACTAGATCAGGTTGCTCCAAGCCCTATCCAACCTGGCCTTGAATAATTCCAGGGATGGGGCAGCCACAGCTGCCCTGGGCAGCCTGTACCAGGGCCTCACCAGTTGGACACCAGCTCCCCACTCTGCCCAGTGCACCCAGACTGGCTCAGCAGGCAGAGCCTTTTGGTGTGTCTGGCAGAGGCCAGCACAATTCTCATCTCAGCCAATTAGATCCCAAACTGGCCAAGAGCAGAATCCTTCCTCTCCAATCCACCTTGACTTTGGCTTCCAGCAGGCATACACCTACAACCTTAGCCCTGGAAGAGCCTTTTCTTCTGCCCAGAGCACCTCAGGGTGCTGGCCAAGGCATTCTGGCCCCACTGAGCCCTCCCCAGGGCTCAGCACAGTGTGCTCCGGGGGCTGCAGGTATTGGGATGGGCACTGCCTGGACACGGGACTGCTTCTGGGCCAGCACAACCCACACTTCATGTCACCGCAGAGCAGTGAGAAAGAAACAAGCTCCAAGAGAGAGATCCAGGGACAGAACTCCCTGCCTGCCTGTCCTGGTCCACCGGAGCAAGCTCTATGGAGCTGCAGGTCTGAGCTGGGCCAGGACAGTCCCAAAGGACTGTGCCCAGCAGCAGGTATGGATTAGGCCTGGGAAAGAAGCCCCAGCTGTTCCTTGAATGAGGGATCCAGTCTTTGTTACCCCCGGGTACTCTTCTGCCCCAGTCACAGCTCCCATCCAGACCAGGAAGTGTTGCTCCTGCTCCAGCACATCGCTCATCCCAGTGACCACCAGGCACTGCATGGGAGGAGAGCAGCCTGTCCCCTGGTACGTCCCTGCACCCCCAGTAGGTGCCCAGGCTGGGCAGGGGAGACATCAGCTCCCACCTCCTTCCTGGGGTCACGAGGGATCTGTTCTTTTCCTCCCTTAATTTCTTTCACTGGTGTCTCCTCAGGACCCTCTGCCATTCAGACACTACTATGACAACCCCAGTCTCGCTGTCCCCAAGCCCAGACCCTGCTGTTCCAGGGCCGGGGAGGTGAGTGGTGAGTGTGGGCAGGGCACAGAGCTCTGGCCGGGAGGAGCTGTTTGAACATCTAATTAGATCCCAGCAAAGCTCCTGGATGGTGAAGCTCCAGCCCTGCCACCCCCTCAAGACATCCTCCATGCCTGGATTGCTGTCTGATTCCCATCTACATAATTTACCATAATGCTCAGAAGTGACTCCAGCGTGGATGGAGGCTCAGCACACGGCTCACTGGGTTTGATCCCCACTCCAGCGGCGTTAACGAGGCTGCTGGCACAGAGCAGGAGCACACGGATGGCTCCGAGGCAGGGATACAGCATTAATCCCACCATCTGCTTCCAGCCGGCTCCACTTTCCACCCTCACCCCAAAACGCAGCACTGGGGGAGACCAAAACCCAAACGGGGAAGGGGAGGGCAGAAAGGCTGCACCCTTGGGTGAGTGGGCTCACACCACGTGCCTCTGTCAGGTCTGAGCTGTGGGCTGGGCAGGGCAGGGCTTGGTGGGGCTGGGGAGCCCAGGGGGAGCTTGGATTGTGTGTGAAGGGAGGGGACGGCTGCAGTCAGATGTGGCCCCTGGTCTCATCCACAGGAACAGCCCATCTACCCAGACCCAACATACGGGGACAGCCGAACACGACATCAGACCCTGTGCATGCAGCATCCCATTGACACCTCTGTCAACATCCCATGTGCCTGGAGCTGCCTCTTCTTGTCACACACGGGATTGGGACAGTCCTGCCAGACTGCCCAGGTACCTCACGTGAGCTCCCACAAGGGAGGTACAAGCAGCACCCCTTTTCCTGCCCCTGTCTGCTGGTGGGCAGCTGGAGCTGGGGTTCATTCTGCCTGCACAGAGCACCTGGCACAGCGTGGGGCATTCTCACGTCACTCTCGCTTCACTGGGCACCACCCCAGACCTCCAGGTGTGTGACAGGAGAGGGGAGGTGGGAGGGACCTTGAATGCCCCCGACTTCCACTCCACAGCCTGTCAGCCCTGGGCACTGGCAGGAGGAGGCAGGATGGGTTTCAGAGAGGTTTCTAGAGACTCCAGAGCTCAGAGGAGGATGGAGCTTGCCCTGCCTTTTGCTGACAGAATGAGCCCAGGCATCCGCAGCTCCTTCTGCCTCAGTGCTGGGAAGAGAGTGGCTCAGAAGAGGAGTCACACAGCTACCATCCACCCAGGAACAGTCTCCTCAGCTTTAGGGGTCGTTGGAAAGGGCTTGAGCCACCAGTCAGGAAGTGAATCTCCTGTGGCCTCAAGGCCTGGGGGTGCCTGCACCATCCTGGCCGTGGGAAGCAAATCCTGCCATGGCTCGGGATCTGTGAGCAGGGAAAGGTGCTCTGCAGAGGCTTTCAGAGCCCAAATTAGCTGCACGGGGCTCAATCTGAGATTTTGACGGCGGATGCCAAATTTATTTCCAAACTCACTCTGGAAATGTCAGCGTGCTGGTCGGAAGGAATCGGGTACATGCTCCCTTTTAAATAGCACCAAGCATATGGGAGGAGGATGATTACATTGCTTCCAAGCAGCCAAATTTCTTTTCTGCAGCTAAAAATCTTCCCCAGAATGTCCCAACCCACAGTGTTTCTCACCACCAAAGGCTGTGCTGAGACTTTGCCATTGACAGTTGTGCTCTAAGCAAGAAAACACATCCCTCTGGTGTGGTCCCAGGGGGTCCCAGCTCTCACCAGCTGTGGGGTCTCCTGACTCCCATTGGAAACTGGAGCGACTCTTCCCCTCCTGCTGCCCTATCTTGGAGTGGGGGCAGAGCTCTCTTTACAGAATCGCAGAATGATTTGGGTTGGAAGGGATCTCAAAGCCCATCTCTGGATGTCTGTTAAAGCCATGGGCAGGGACATCTTCCACAGTCCTGGTTGCTCCAGCACCCCAGCAGCCCAGCAGATGTTTGCAAACCTGAAGGGAAGCAGTGAAAGCCCCTTTAACTCCTGGGAGACAAAGCCCCAGACTTCCTTAGAATGGCTTCCCACAGTGTTTTCACAGCTGGGACCCCAGTGCTTCCAGCAACAGGTTCCTCACAGGTCCTGCTCTGACTTTTCCAGGTGACAGTGCAGGTGACAGCTCCAGAAGGAGCAGTGTTCTCTCTGCTCCCATGGTCCAGACATGGGGTACAGGCCCATGGGGCGAATGAGGGTGGGAGGAGATGGGATTGTGCTCTGGGCTCCTCAGTCAGCACTGCAGGAGGGACGTATGTTCCATCTGGGTCAGGGCACCCACAGCCCAGCAATTTCATCACGTTCCCTACAGACCCACCCTCATTTTGGGGCCAGCAATGGAAGCCACCACAGCTCACTTTTCCCAGGGTCAGCAGCCCACAGTGTCAAGCAGTAGCACTGATGGTGTCCCTCATCCTCGCCCCAGTGAAGGGGAGACCTTGGGATCACCCAAACCTTCCCTGCCCTACCAAGGGACTGAAGAGGGCACAAAGAGCTGCTCTGTGCCTGGCAGGGGGTTCCTTCTCTCCTTAGCTGACACTAAAGCTTCTACAGGGAGCAAAGCATGGGAGCCTTCCTAGGGCAGGATGTGGCCAGCACCCATTTCCAAATCCAGGAATACTGCCCACTCCCACTCAGCCTGTGGCAATTCCTTCCAGTCCTGTGCAGGGGACAGTCAGGACCAGGCACACACTGTCCCTCCAAAACCAGCCTCCACCAGCCATCCTCACCCTACCAGAAAGACCTGAGAGGACTAGGAGCTGTGCTCTCCCTTTGTGTGTGGGACTGACCTGCGACACCTTGGGATCCTACTCCTCGCCCTCCCTGATGCCCCAGTGACAGACATCCATCCACCTGTGGATCACACATGGATTTTCTGGATCACAGACACCGAAATCTCACTGTCCTATACTTTCATCTCCCTCTTCACAGTGCTCTCCATGCCCAGGACTTGTAAGAAGGCAGACAGTGACACCAGTAGTCACAGAATCACAGAATATGCCGAGTTGGAAGGGACTCACAAGGATCAACCCGTAGCCCTGCACCCATTCCCAAGAGTCACACCATGTGTCCAACAGGATAATCCAGACACTCCTGGAGCTCTGTCAGCCATGGTGCTGTTCCCACTACCCTGGGGAGCCTGGTCAGTGCCCAACCACCCTCTGGGGGAAGACAATTTTTCTAATATCCAACTTAACCCTGCCCTGACACAACTCCAGACCATTCCCTGGGTGCTGTCCCTGGTTCCCACAGAGCAGAGATCAGTGCCTGCCCCTCCTCTGCCCCTCCCGAGGAAGCTGGAACTGCAATGAGGTCTCCTCTCAGTCTCCTCCAGCTGAACACCCCAAGTGCCCTCAGTGTCCTACCTCGCTTCCCCTCCAGGCCCTTCCCTGTCTCTGTTGCCTCCTTTGGACACTCTCAAATGGCTCAGGATCTTCCTTCCATTGTGTCCCCCCAAACTGCCCCAATATTACAGGAGAGGCCACCCCAGTGCAGAGCAGAGCGGGACAATCCCCTCCCTTGCCAGGCTGGCAATGCTGGGCCTGATGTCCCCCAGGACAGGGATGTCCCTCCTGGCTCCAGGGCACTGCTGACCCGTGGCCAACTGGCCACAGACCAGGGCCCCCAGGGCCCTTTCCTGGCACTGCTTTCCAGCATCTCATTCCCAGTCTGTCTGTCCATCCAGAGTTGCCCCATCCCAGGGGCAGAATCCGCCACTTCCCCTTGCTGAATTTCCCGTGGTTGGTGATTCCCAGCCCTCTGATCTGTCCAGGTCTCTCTGCAGGGCCTCCCTGCCTTCCAGGGACTCAACAGCTCCTCCCAGTTTGGGGTCATTTGCAGACTTGCTCGGTGTCCCTTCCAGTCCTGCATCCAAGTCCTTGATGAAGATGTTGAAGAGCACAGGGCCCGAGATGGAGCCCTGGGGAACCCACTAGTGCCAGGTCACCAGTCTGATGTCACCCCAGTCACTGTCACCCTCTGCATGACCCGTGATCCAGTTGTGACCCACCACAGGATGTGTTTATCCAGCTGTGGGCTGGACAGCTTGTCCAGAAGGATCCTGGGACAGGCAGTATAGAAAGCTCTACTGAAATCCAATCAACTGGCTGCCCCTGATCAGCCAGGTGGGTTACCTTGTCACAGGAGAAAATCAGGTTGGATAAGCAGGACTTTCCTCTCCTGAAGCCGTGCTGGCTGTGACCAGTGACTGCATTGTCTTTCAGATATTTTTCAACACCTTCTAGAATAATCATCTCCGTAATTTTACCTGGCACTGAAGTGAGACTGACAGGCTTGGAATTTCCAGGCTCCTCCTTCCTGCCCTTCTTGCAAACTGGGACAATATTCACCAGCTTCCAGTCAGCTGGGACCTCTCCAGATTCCCAAGACCACTCAAAAATCACAGAGAGGGGTTTTGTGATGACATCAGCAGCTCTTTGAGGATTGTGGGATGAATCCCATCAGGCCCCAGAGATTGAAGGGATCCAGATGGAGCAGCAGATCCTGCACAATTTCAGGGTCACCTGGGTTTTGATCATTCTCACAGTCGTGGTCCTCCAGTTGAGGACACTGAGACCCACTTGGTCCATCATTCATTTGAAGACAGAGGCAAAAAAAAGTGTTCAATGCCTCTGCCTTGTCTCTGTCCCTGTTTGGGAGATGACCATCCTCATCCTGGAATGGGCCAATGATATTTCTATACTGCCTATTGCCATTAAAGTATTTGAAAAAACCTCTCTTTATTGTCCCCCACGTTTCTGGCAGCTTCAGCTCCAGTTGAGCTTGGGCTGCACAAATTTTCTCCTTACAGCAGGAAGCAGAATCTCTGTATTCCTGTGTTACTTGACCTTGCTTTCACTGGGCAGACACCTTCTTTTTTTGCCTTATTTGCACGACAAAGTTCTTGCTCAGCCAAGCCACCCTTCTGCCTGTCCCACTGGGGAAATACAGCGTGTTGGAAGGAGGCAGAAGACCCCAGATCAGCGGGGGGAACAGGGCATTACCTCCTCTGCGGTCCCTGGGCAGAGCTCTGCCCTTAGCATTACCTCCCCTGTGGACCCTGGGCAGAGCTCTGCCCTTGAGGGACGCTGTCAAGTGGTGCCACAAGCCCACCTGGCAGGGTGAGGGTTCCAGAGCCAGGAACTGGCCAGAACGTGCTGTCAGAGCAGGAGCAGGAGGAGTTGGAGCCCAGGCAGTGGGAGCGAGGTGGCACAGCTGCTCCCAGCTCCACTCGCAGCCCACACACTACTGCGTGGCAGGTGGGAGGTTTTTCTCTGCATTGCAAATCCCTTCTTGTTGGAGTGCTGCAGTGCTGCTTGGAAGGAAAACAACCCCTCTGGAGCAAGCCAAGGGCTCCAGAGCAGCACCAGCACCTTCCCCTGCTCCCGGCAGGTCCTGTCGCTGTCCCAGGGTGCCTGGCTCTGTAGATAAAGCCAAAGCTTCCCTGGCAGGCAGCCTGGCTGGGAGCAGGACCAGCCATTCCTGTTTCCCTGTGCTTGTCTCCAGCACAGACAGCCCCAGCTGAGCTCTCCTTTCAGACCTGGGAAGCAGGAGAAGGAGGAGAAGGCAGAGGAAAAAAGGCTCCCCTGTCTGTGGGGACTGGCTGGCAGCAGGACAAGGGCTGTGGGAAATGGGGGGAGCATGCCTGAGACTGTGGGCCAGATGCTGTGGGGGTGTCCATGCCACAGGGATTTGGATGCAGTCAAAGGACCAAGGCTGGGGGAAAACTGGACTGGGGGTGGTGGGAATTTGTTCCATTTTGGCATCTGGTATTGGGCAAGCTGCTTCCCTCTGCCTGGTCTATGCAGGGTCTCTGCACTGAGCCCCAAAACAGGGCTGCCCCTTTCCCAGAGCAGTGATTCCATTGTTATTAGAACCATTGTCCAGGTTATTGCCAATCCCAGCAGGTGGGACAATCCCATCGCCAGCTTCATACACCTACACCCTGTTCTCCTGCCAGGCACGTGGCACTGCTGGGTGGGACAGGCTGGGAATCCACAGAAAAACAAACCCCACATGCACAAGTTCCCCCATCACCAGGGTTTGGGGAGCCACCTTCATGCTGGGCATCACTATCCAGGGAGACAGAGGTTGGGTTTGTGCTCCTCAGGGATGCAGGGATGGGCTAGTCCAGAGACTGCCTGCAGGGTCCTTTCCAGGTGACCTTCAGGGGGGTTCAGCCCTGCGTGATGAAGGGGGCAGGAGCACTGGGGAGCCCACATTCAGTAAATGTCCAGGGAGCCCCTCAGGAGGAGAACATCTGCCTCTAAAAGCCATGACTGTCACTCTAGTCCTGGGGACACCAAGCGAAGGGAGTGCAGGGAGGGAGATGAGCTCTCAAGGGGCTCTCACAAGGGGCAAAAGATGCCTATGTGCTTGGCCCAGTCCCAGTGGGACTGTTCATGTTGATGAGAGCTGAGAAGGAGAAAGAATAAAACCAGACATCCCTGAAAACAAGGGACAGCATTCTCCAGCAGCAGAGCCACGTCTGGGGCAGGGAATGGGGGGTGGATTTCAGGCACCAAACCTTCTGAGAATCAGCACTGCAGGACATGTGCTGTCAGGAGGTGCCAGATCCACCTGCCTTTGGCCAAGTTACTCCACAGGTCTGGCTCTGCTCCGTCCTCCCTACCACAGCATCCACCGCCTCACCTCCCTGAATTCAGGCAGATCAACTCTTCAGAACAAACATCCATCCTTCCAACAGTCCATCCATCCATCCATCCATCCATCCATCCATCCATCCATCCATCCATCCATCTATCCATCCACCCACCCATCCACCCATCCATCCACCCACCCATCCACCCACCCATCCACCCATCCATCCATCCATCCATCCATCCATCCATCCATCCACCCACCCATCCACCCATCCATCCACCCATCCATCCATCCATCCATCCATCCATCCATCCATCCAACCACCCCCCCATCCACCCATCCATCCCCCCAACCAGCCACCCAACCAAAC
>JAWMRB010000054.1:936275-954354 GCA_035584715.1 Xiphorhynchus erythropygius
GGATTTACCACCAGTCTCAGGCTTGGAAATCTTTCTCCCCCAGTTTGCCATCCCCAGCTTCATGGCAGTACAGCCCATAGATCAGTCAGGTTGCGTGCCCGTGGGAGGTGTGCTGTGGAAAGGGGACTCAGCCACACCGTGGAGGAGCAAGGGCTGGATATGGGAACCTTTAGGGAGCAACTTGGGTGGGTGACATCACTGCCAACCTGCTTCTTCCCTAGTGCAAAGTGAGGTGGAGCAGAGAGGAGGAAGCTCAGCAGAATACTGAAGCTCTCTGGGATGCCATCCATTGGGAACACCCAACCTTGATCAGACAGAACCCCAAGAGTGCTGTGTCTGGGAGATGCCCAGGGGGGAGGATCAGGAGGTATGCAGGTGGAGGATCAGGAGGCATGCAGGTGGAGGATCAGGAGGTATGCAGGTGGAGGATCAGGAGGCATGCAGCGTCCGAGCAGCAGCCTGAGGACTGGGGCAGGACTGGTTGGTGCAGCTGTGCTGCCCAGCTGGATCCAGAGAGGATAAAATCATGCAGTGTCAGGGTCTGACTGCAGTCACAGGCAGTGCTGGGACACGTGTAGGGATGCACTGTGCATTCCCTCACCTGGGACATGGGGAAGAAGGGGACATGGAGATGCCCCTGGCAGCTCACATCCTGCCCTGCTGGGAGGGAGGGCACACAGGCAGGGTTTGAGGGGTGGGCATGCTGAGGGATTGCAGACAATGAGGGTCCCGCGGGCCTGTCCATCCTAGGAACAAGGCCAGAGTCAGGTCAGTGTCCAGAGAGCTTCATTTCACACCTCCATTGAGGCCAAGCTTGTTCTGACGTGGGTGCCAAAGGCTCATCTGCTTCCCAAGCTTCGGTGGCCCTTTGAGAAAAGCCCTCTACAAGTGACACGTTCTCAAGTGCTTGGGCTGCAGGGGGTGAGGTGCTGGACCTCAGAAACTGAGGCAGTGGCACAGCTGTCCCCACCCAAGGACCTCAGCACCCTCCTGGCTGGGGCGGTGGCTTCATGTTGAGCCTCACCGCGGTCCAGTTGTCTGTGTTGGATGGGTTTCATTCAGTTGCCTCTCCAGATAAACCTTCCCCTGTCCCCTCCAGCTATCACATTTGCAGATTCCTTTTCCTTAAAATAATAACCGAGCCCCTACTATAAGGGGCCCGCTCCTGCCCTGCTGTAATAAAGAAGACGAAAAGACCAGGGGAAAAATTGCTTCTGCAGTGCCTCAAAGTCACTCTAGCTGTGTGCTCTCTGTCCTTATTCCTCATTTTCCTTTCCAGGAGCTGTTTGTAACTCTTTGATAGCACCCTCCTCACTTCCAAGAGCCGGGTGTCCCCTCCTGTCTGTGCCACCAGAGACACGTCACACGTCCCTTTGATGTCAGGATAATGTATAGATGCAGCACCATGTGCATGTGTGACAAATACAAACAGCCAGTTCTGTCCCAGATTTTGTAATTCAGGGAGAAAAAGGGAAAACTAGGGGGGGAAAAATTTAAAATTAATTTTCCCTGTTCAACACATGCACACAGAACTGCTCTGCACAGCCAGGGACCCCCAAAATGCCAGTGCCAGAGTTGAGCCAGGGATGTGCAGGGCCCTACGGACTCTGGGAGTCCTGCACATCCCTCCCTGCCCTGCTGAGCCCGGGGGACAGCCCTAACCAGTCTCTGTGCCCGGAGGCGACACTTTGCAGTCCAACAGTGTGGGGTAGCTGACAACTACCCCCTTACAGCAAAATAAGCAGCTCCAACCCCAGGTTTGGCCAAAAGCAGTTTGGAGATGGATTTGCAGGAACATCTCACCCACTGGCAGCGCAGGTACCAGGGCTACCCTGCTGAGCCTGATGCCTCCAGCAGCCCACATCCCTGTGGAGTCTCTGCTCCAGGGTGGCAGGTGCCTGTGGAGCCCCTAGAAATTTCCCACTGTTCCCTCTGTACAGTCCCTCTGACTGAGGAGGGTTTCCTCTGATCCACATGAGCTGGGACATTCCTGGTTAGGACAGAGGATGAGCCCCCTCCCTGCCCTGCCAGTGTGGAAGCAGCCCTCTGGCTCTTGTCCCCAGCCTGAGTCTTGGTAAACCTTCCCAGCCCTGAGGACCAAGCCCTGATCCCAGTCCCACATGGCTTGGGATGAGCAATGTCCCAAGAAGAGGTTCAGATGCATCCAGCATCCAGAGAAGATGGATGGGCACAAGGAAGTATTTTCTTAGACCCTGGGGCCATCCCTTGACTCTTGACCTCAGTACCAGCAGGGACATCCAGCTGCAGACAGGGCATGGTCTGACCGTGCAGGATGAACAGATCAGCCCCCACAGACCCAGCACCCCTCAGGCCCCACGGGATGCAGCACTGTTGGGAAAGTATGTAGAGTTCAGTGTCCTCCAGGGTCCCCTCACGGCCCCTCACACTCAGCATCCTTTCCACTTCCATTTTCACATCATGCTCCTGCAGTGGCTTCACAATCAGCCTGGCACGTCCCCGGGCCCACACACCCTCCCAGGTACCTCTGCAGGAGCCAGACGTCAGTGTGCTGCCAGCACACGGAGGGAGAGGATTTTGGTCCCACCAACCCCTCAGTTCAACTAAACCAGTGCCAATGCTGGTGTTAACACTCCTACTGCACATGGAATGGCTGGATGCAGATCCGCTCCAGGAGGGGAAGACCCGTGGTGGGTTGACCCCTGGTTTGCCTAAATCAGCCAGTGAATGCCCAGGGCCACCAACATCTCTGTGGGGAGTGTGACAAGTGTGGCAGGCTGGAAGGCGAAGCCCACGGTGGTGATGACAAGCTCCTTGTGACTCTCTCAGGCTCTTGCTCAGCCCAGCTCCATGACTCACTGTCCAGGCAGCACACAGAGGGCTGGGTGGGCATGGGGGACACCCCCAGCAAGGACTGGGACACCTGCCATCAGCAGACACCAGACAACAGATCCCACTGGGGCAAGACCAGGGCAGTGAGCTGGGCACACTGGTAGGACAGGCTCTCACAGAGAGCTGGAGCCTATCCCTCTCTGGATCCAGGCTCTGACATGCACAAAGGTCCTGCTCCATGGTGACTCTGCTCTGCACAGTGACCCTGCAACTCATGGTGATCCTGCTTCTCATGGTGACACTGCCCCACAGTGACTTTGCTCCTGTGTTTTGTTCACTCCGAGCCATGCATAGCCAGGCCTGGCTTGAAGTCTGTCTTTCAGGAACATCTCGTTCCCCCCACAGCAGCTCTCCCCTGCTGACCTAGAACTTTCTGTAAGACCAGGGACTGCAACTGACTGCACTTCCTGAGGCTCGTCACTCCCTGCTCCAGCCACACTGCCCCTCTATGCCCCAGACACCTCCTTCTGCTTCTCTGGGAGCTGAGGGTCACCACCCCCTCCACGAATATGTGGGCACTGCCTCCGAGTGCAGCTGTTGCGGGGGGCGGGGGTTGCAAAAATGACCTCCAAAACTGGAGCATGTGGCTCCTGAAGCCTCCACAGGTGTGACTCTGCAGCTTTCCTGCAGAATCACTTCCTTTCCCCTTCTCCCTCTGGCTGTGGAACAGCACGGGGACTGGGGGAGCACAGACACAATGATGCCCTCCTTCTCTGTGCTGCTCGCCTGCCCCCTCTGAACACTCCAGACTCCCCCTGTTCATGGGAATCTGAGACAGAGGCTGGGTTCATCTAAGCCTGTCACCAGGAACCCCAGAACCCTGCTCTGTCATTAGTGGTGAGTAAAGCACAGTGAGTCACCACTGCCATTATCAACACCCTTCTAAAGCCTGGGGAAATGCAGCAGGAAAGTGCTGTTCCTTGAAGTCAGTGCTTGTAGCTGTTTCCTTCCATCAAGATCTTTGCTCTGTGACCTGGGACTGGTTCTGACCCCCCAGCCCTGTCCCACAGGCACCTGCCCATCTGGGTCAGACCCTTCATGTCAGAATTGACAAGATGAGCCATGTCTGCCCCACTCCCACAACCCCTCCGTGCTTCATGGCTGCTCCTCGCATGAAGCCATTTATAAAGGTTCATGCACACAGAACAGATATGCTTTTCCCAAGCTAATTGATGCTAAAGAGACCCCCATGAAGGAGCTGCTCAGTGCCACCTGTACTGTGGTGAGGGCAGCGTGGCTGTGTCCCACATACTCCTCAGTCCCTTGGGCTGCACAACGCTGATCCTGCCCGTCACTCCTGTTCATAAACCTGGAGCTTCCTGTGACCATCTCTGGTCGTGCCCCTGCCTGTCACCCTTCAACCAGCTCAGCCCCCTCCACACCATGGCCACTGTCCTGTCTGCTGCTCTCACACAGGCAGGGAGGCTGCTGTGACTCTCCTGTGAGCCCCCACCTCCATCCCTACCTCTGCCTTGCTCCTGTGCTGTGTATGAGTGACACACAGAGACACTGGGACATGTGACCATCACACCAAACTTCTGCTCCACATGCATCTCTAGATGGCCCCAGTTCAGCCCATCTCTGTGCTGGCCTCCTTTCCCTGCCCATCCAACCTGGGTCTGCTCCTGCCCACCACCCTGTCCTCTGCTTACCTCATGTCCTCATCCCCTCTTCCTTATATCTTATTCTTCAGCTTTTTGGTGTTTTTTTTTTGTCCCTGCTCCCAGGTCTCATTTTATCATCAGCCTTGAGAAAGAAAACACTTACCAGCACACCTAAGATCAGACTAGTGATGGGATGGGTTTGCCCTGAGGGGCTTCCCTGACCCCAGCCCATGCCAACTCTGCTGTGGCTGTGCCCAGCTGGCTTGCCAGTGGTGCAAAGGGCTCTGGTGACCATCTACACTGCCCTGCTACTGCCACCACCTCGGGAACAGCAGGAACTGGCCTGTGAGACAGCTCTGGGCTGGTTTGCCTACACTTGGTACCACAAAGAGAAATGAAAATACCAGAACTCTGGAGATGGAAGAGGAGGAATTGCACTTAAGACACAGGGAAGAGCAATTCCTGCAGAGGCTGAGAGGACCCTGCACACAGCCCTCATCCCTGCCCGGATGATGCACTGGCCAGGAGAGCTCTGCTCTGTGCTGCCATCCCCATGGCCTGCCCAGGCTCCAGGGCTAGACACTCAGATCTTCCTATTCAAGCGGATTACAAATTACTGTCTGATCCACTAATTAGGACGGGAAGATGAGTGTGCTTCTGACAGTGCTGTTTAGCAGCCATTTAGAAATTGCTCTGAAGGCAGCAAGGCACTGTGAGCACACTGCAGCAAGGAGCCACATCTGCTCCAGAGGGTCAGCTCAGGCTCCCCCTGCCAGGACCACCCCACCAGCCTTCCTGCCAGCAGCTCTGCCTGACCCCATCCTAGTTCCCACAACGAGTCCTGCCCTGCTGTAGAGCCCGTCCAGCTTCCAATGATGTCCACAGTCCATCTGGCTTCCAGCCCTGCTGCCATTACTTTGTATTTATTTAACAAAATTAAAACCTGCTTAGTGAGGCCAATGAAGGCAGGGGAGACAAATCAGATCTGCCTGGTGCCGCCAGGGAAGGGCAGCCTGGCACCAGGCTGAGGTCACCTGTGGTGTCTCAGGGGGACATGGAGCCTCCTTCCCATCATCAGGATGTCACACCAGGGACTGGGCACCCTGGGCAGCAACACAGCAAGCACCCCCACTTCTTACAGTTCCCCTTGCCTCCTGTGTGGCCAGTGGTGGCAGGGAGGTGGATCTGGCTGAGGAAGAACTCCAGGAGGAAAGGTCTGTGTTGAGATGGGACTCCTCGAGAGCCACAGATGACAGGGTCCTTGCACATGCTGCCAAGTATGGCCAGACACCCAAGAGAACCCCTCAGCCCTGTGTCCACCAGGGCAGCAGCCCCGTGCCTTTGTGTTTTGGATGATGGAGACTGCTCTTTTGATGTCTGGAGCTGCTCTGAACCCCTCCCACTGAGTGTGCAGGGACAGGACACTGTCCCAGCCCAGGAGCAGCAGCAGGGCTGCTGCAGCCCTTTCCAAGCTCTCGCTGTCCCTGGCAGGGCCCCTGTGTCCCATCTAGTTCCTTACAGACCCTGACTTCTCTCTCCTGGATGAGAAACTTGCTTCAGACCAGGCAGGAGAACACGTGGGTCCACCTCAGGAATGGCTCTACAACTCTCGACTTCCCAAAAGGCATCCTAGTGCTGATCCCCATCCCACAGCACCACTCCCCTCCCAAATCTCAACTCACTGATGAGCACAAAGTCAGCTCAGCTCCCTCCCAAAGTGCTCCAAGACTTTCCATAGGAGAGAGCACAGAGCCAGAGCTCAAAAGCACAAGCTCCATCCTCAGAGCAGCAGGGGCAGGGATGCCCCTGGCAGGACCCACCCCAGCATAGCCCTGGCTGCTCCCTCCTGCCCCTGGGCACTGAGCCAGACTCTGAGCAGAGCCTGACCCTGCATCACCCAACAAAGGAATGCAAACCCGCTGGGAAAGCAGAGGGAAGAGACAGGAATGCTCAGGTCCAGGCACCCCCAGAGGAGCAGCAGCATCACAGAGCCAGGCCCAGCCACTACCAGAAGAGTTACAGTAGTATTAATGAGTGCTTTCAATTTTAATGAAGTTAATCTACCTGTAAAAGTTCTTCATGCCCACAAACATATGATCTGAGAAAGAACAGAACTTGCAGCCACATTTTTATTGCCTATGAGCATGTTTTTTGCAGACATGTATTTGCCAACGATGCCAGCACAGCAGGTGGGGGAAAGAGCACCCACTGCCCAAACCACAGCACCCCACCACACCAGTGACATGTGGAGTTCCATGGGCTTCCAGGGGAGGCAGGATTCCAGATTCTCATTATGATAAAACTTAGAAAAAGAGTGAATTTCAACGGAAAAATAGACAGTCTTTTCTCTGTTAGGGAGGAGATCATGCTGGCAGTCCAAAGTGCTCAGGGAGGTGATGACAAGCCCCTTCCCAGCAAAGACCCCAGGCCCCTGGTGTGTCCCTGTCCCTCCTGCTCTCATCCTGAGAGGGGAGTCCATCCTGCCAGCCAGGCTCTCACAGGAAGGGCCATGCTGGGGCTGTCTCCAGCCCTCAGGAGGTCCCTGTCTGCTTTGCCAGCGGAGGATTATTTTTCCAATGCCTCCCATTATATTTGGAGCAAAGTACAGGTGCCCTGGGTTTGATTCTCTGGCTCCTTCCCAGTTTCATCTTTCCCACCATTGGGGAAAACAGGAGAGCTGGAGCCTGCTTCCTACCTCAGATGACCTCGAAACCACAGGTTTGAATTTGTTCTTCTCTCCTTCTTGTGAATCCCATGAAATTCCCCTTCCCAAGCAATGCCAGCCAAGGTCCTGGTGCCAGAGGCCCCCAGGGCTCCCTGGGGAGCAGCACTGTGTCCATGCTGGTCCTTTGTGCCTGCAGCAGAGGAGAAACAGAGCCACCCTACACTTAGATGGCCAGCTGACCAGAAAGTCATCCCATCCCATCCCATCTGCAGAGAGAGGAAGGTGCAGAATGACACTGGAAGTTGAAACACGTACAGGGGAAAGCATCTCCTTCCTCCTGCAAGGCAGCTGGGGCTCTGAGGGCTCTGTGCTGGGCTGCAGCTGCTCTGATCCTTGGGTGAGGCAGAGGAGGAATGACCTGGGAATTGCCCTGGCCACAGAGCTGCTGGGTGCTGTAGAGCCCTGGAGACCCTCTTTGAGGGATACCAGGGCCAGGCCCAGGGCAGAGCCAAGAACTCAACAATGATGGCTTGGTCTCCACGATTTGGGCTTTCCAATCAAAATGCCTCTTCATACTCTGGCAGCATTGCCAAAGGCAGGAGATGCCAAGTACTGTGGGAGCCCCCATCATCACCCAGCCCCATTCCCACCCCTGCTCCTCTTGCCCTGTTGCCAGCAACTCTGTCACAGCCTGGTGGGTCTTCAGAAAACCTGGAGGTTCCTAATGCCCCTCCTACACTGGGGCCTCACCACAGGGACTCCCACACAGGTTCCTGTGCCAGCACTGAGGCAGGACAGTCCCACCTGCATCCCTCTGCATTCTACAGATCGAGGCACTGTCCAGGGCAGGCAGCCAGGGTGGATCAGGCTCCTTCTTGCACCCAGTTCCTCACGGGCCACAATGTGCTGTGACTCCTGATGGAAAAGGTTCTGATGTACCCCAACAGTCCTAGGCATGCCCTTGGGGGGGTCACTCCCTTCCTGCTGCTGGGGATGACAAAGCAGTTGCCCTTCTCCCTTCTACCCTTGTCGCTCCAGGGAGAACAGCCCCAAGACCTGAGCCCTGAGCCTGAGGCACATGAACACCCCTTCAAATCCTTCCAAGACAGGGAGGTTACAGCAGCCTTTCAGCTCCAGTGGAACCAGGAGATCAGTGTCAACAGGCATTTGTGCAATTAAAATTACTTTTCTCTTTCTCTGAAATTTGTCTTTGCCCACAGCGCCTTGGTTGTTCCTGCAGTGGTCTGTGGGATGCTCATGGAACACACACTGCACAGAGCACCCACACATCACCCTGGACTGAGATGGGAGCCTAAGCAGAGGGACCCTGATGGAACTGGTGGGTGCTTGGTCTGAGTCCATCCCTGTGGAGGAATTAGAGGTGGCTGGAAGGAGTGTGGATATCAGACACATTCCTGGCTGTTGGCAGGGGCAAAAATGGCTGGATTTGATGGTTTTGATGTCAGAACCCCTAAACAGGAGTTCCCATAGAACCATATAAGATCACCAAGTCCAACTCCTGGCCCTCTGCAGCACAGAATTCAACAGAATGTGCCTGAGAGCATTGTCCAAATGCTTCTTGAGCTCTGTCAAGTTTGAGGTCATGACCACTTCCCCAGGAAGCCTGTTCTAGTGCCTGACCATGCTCTGGACGAGGAACATAAAGGGTGTACAAAGACTTCCCGGGGAGCGTGATCCATGCTCAGATCCTGCCAGCATCACCTCTCCAACCATCTCCCATAGGGTCCCCCCAAAGTCACCAATCCTACAGCAGAGGAAAGGAGACATGGTCATCTAGCAAGGAGATCAGGCACGGTGAGGGAGGGACTCAACCAGTCAGGGCACCCTGCCTGGAAGTGGCTCACCTTCACTGGGACAAGCAGTGCCACCAAAGTAGGGCTGCTGGGCTCCCGGGGCCGCAGAGCACAGAGGCTTCCTTGGCATGGAACAGGGTGTCTCTTCTAATTATATCGTCCCTGTCCCACAAAGAGAAGCTGGGAGCTGGGGTGCCCTATTTACACAGCCCTGCTCTGGGCCAGGCAGCTGCAGTGCTGGCGGCCAGCCCAGCCCCAGCCCTGGTACTGGGATGGCCCCAGAGCCTTCAGCCTCAGCGGCTGGAGGAGAGCAGCAGCCACATCTCTGCACCCAGCCAGGATGGGCTGGCACAGCCTGGATGGAGTTTGCTTCTGGGAGGCAGATGGCTGCATGGAGCTGGGTCAGTGTCCGAAGGATTGGTGGTCTTTCTTCACTGCACACTCCAGCACCTGGACTGGCTCATACTGGACTCCCTGACAGCTGTGAGTGATCCCACACTGCCAATAAGGCCTGACCACCAGAGCAGCACATTGGGGCCAGCAGGGCCCTCCCACAGGACACTGGAGCTTCTGGCTGGGGCAGGTGTGTCCTCACTCACCTGTCCCACAGGTACCCATGCTGGAGCCATGGAGGGGTCTGCAGGATAGGGACTCCAGCAACCTCTGAATGGGTGCCATGGGCACCCCAAAAGCAACAGTGTCTTCACACCTCCATGTCTCTCTCCCTGCTCAGCACTTGCCTTCCTTCTCAGGTCAGCTCTGCCCCAGAAGGTCCCATCACCTGCTCTGCAAGATTGTAGTAGAATCCCAGAATGGCTTGGATTGGAAGGGATTTTAAAGTCCTTCTCATTTCACCCCATGCCATCGGCAGGGACACCTTTCGCTACAGCAGGTTGCTCCAAGCCCCTTCCAACCTGGTGTTGAATGCTTCCAGGAATGGGGCATGCCAAGAGCCACTGTCAGTGGCTGGAGCCATCAGGAGGTAACTGCCACCTCAGGCAGCACCCAAACTCTACCATGAGCAAACCACTCCTGCCCAGGATGGGACAATTGGAATAAACACACTGATGTTGGAGTTATTCTCTGTCTTGGAGAATGCCAGGCAAGGAACTGGGCAGGAGACAAGAGCGCTCAGAGATGGTGCCATAGTGGGACACAGAGGAGGGGGTGACAAGGGGTTGGTGAACCCCATCCAAAGTTCTTTGTGTTCATCTCCGAAAAACTTCACTGTGCTCTGGAGGTCCTGGCACAAGACTCCTTCTCCTCGAGCAGGACCTCTGGATGTTCCAGTCAGGGGCTATCAGAACAGTGCTGGAGACCCAGCTTCTCCCCTGGAGCTGGTCCTGGGGGATCTCCTCCTGCCCTGCACCCCAGCTCAGCCACAGAGCCAAACTGTTGTTCGGGTGCTGGTGCAGGTATGGCCCCGCTCCAGGGAGCTGGCAGGAGAGGGTTCCCCCATCCCCATCCCAGGGAAGCCTAGGGGCTGGGCAGTGGCTGGGGGCTGCCTGGCCCCTGCCACCCAGGGGGATGATGGTTTAGTCCCCCTACGTTATTGCGGTTGCTAGGTGATCAAATTATCCATCTGCTGGTGACAGCACAGGAGCGCGCTGTGAGTCAGTGCCTTCCACAGCCAGCAAAGGGGCTTCACTTCAGCCCACCTCCAGCCTGTCCTGAGTCCCTCTGTGCCCAGGGGCTTCTCTGATGGCACAGCCTGCCATGGACAGGGGAAGCAGGCCTTGTCCAGGGAAGTCAGGCTGCCACGGGGCGGTGGGCATCTTCCCATGTGCTTCTGGAGAACAGGACCCCCCATCGCATCCCAGAGAGCACAGCTGAGCTGTGTCCTCACTGCACCACCTGGCAGGAGGGGTTCGTCCTATTGAATTGGATTGGATGTTAGGAAGAAATTCTTCCCTGCAAAGGTGGTGAGACACTGGCATGGGTTGCCCAGACAAGCTGTGACTGCCTCACCCCTGGAAGTGTTTAAGGCCACGTTGGACAGGGCTCTGTCTAGTGGAAGGTGTCCCTGCCAGTGGCAGGGAGTAGAACAAGATGGCCTTCAAGGTCCCTGTTATGAGGCCCCTTCCAACACAAACCATTTTGTGATTCTGTGATTCATTCCAGAGCTACTTTGAGGGATCAGATGAGCCCACTAGAAGCACAGGCAGGTTTGATGTTACCCCCTGGGACAGCTCAGCACGGTCAGCACAGCCACTCGAGCACCTTCCCCCTTTCTCAGGGGCAACCCTACCCCTGCACACTATGAGCCCAGGGAAAGCCATCAGGTTGCTCAAGAAAGCAAGGCAGAAAAGCAACACTTTGAGAGAAAATAACATTTTCATAAAGTGTTTGAAGTCATTTGGAGGAGGAAAGTGGGAAGGAAGAGAAATAAGAGTCTGCGTGTGTGTGATGTGTGCGAATGTGAGAGAGTGACAACAGGAGCCTCCCTCCCTGCAGAGGAGAAACCATCTCAGTTTCTCAGGTTTGGGAGAGTGTTGAGATGCTGGGAAATTAAAGCAATGCCCACAAAATGTGTTTGGAAAGTCCAGTTTCCTTAAGCATAGGTGCTACCCTGAGCCTTCTGCTGCCAATGGGCATAAGTGGGGCTGGGGAACAGCTGGGGGCTGACCCCCAACCCCTGCCACATGCAGCCCCCAGGATCTGAAGCCCACCAGTGCCAGTGGAAATCGCCTGTGAGATCCACGGGCCCTTGAAGAAGCATCAGCAGCCATGTGGAACTTTGCTGCAGGGACAGAGCAGGGTGGCCACCCCAGGGTTTGCCCATCCAGAAGAAGCCCTGCAGCAGGGTGAAGAACACCATGAAGGGCAAAAACAGGACAAACCCATGGCAGAGCAGCAGGGAGCTGCATGAAACTGCCTTCTCTGCCTTCTGTCACTGCACATGGGCAAAAGACCCCCTGTCTGCCCCCTCCCTCTCACCCCATACACCCTGTGCCATGCCAGGGGTTCAGCCAGCACCAACGAACCCATACAGCATCCCAAACCCAATGCCCTGTATCCCAAACCCTGGGAGCTGGGCTGGTGGCCTCCCTGCTCTCCACAGCCCTCCCAGGTCCCCCAGCAGCTATCACGACTTCTTAGTGCAAAGAGACTCATTAATGAAGTGGAAAAGGAGGAGGAGGAGCAGGCTGAATGGTCTGTCCTAAGGGACAGTGCAGCAAGGAGGAGGAGAGGAGCGCTCAGCATTTATTTCAGGATAAGCAGCCACCGGAGAGAGAGAGGAACAACTGTCTGGAAAATAACTGAGGGTTGGAAAGGACAGGGGTGCAGCTGGCTGGGCAGCCAGCCTGGGGCCTGGAAGCTGTGGAGATGTGGGCAGGAGGGGTACAGGGCAGGGATGCTGCTCCCAGAGCTGCACAGTCCCATCCACAACATCCACCACCAAAAGGGAGGAAACAAAGAGGGGCCTGCAGAGCCAGAGGCAGGAGGGCTGGGTCCTGGGGGATACCTGTGACATCCCTCCCCGGGCTGTTCAGCCCAGCTGCACTCTTTGCACTGGACTTTGGGTCTGTCCATCACACAAGGCACTATCCCTTTGCCAGTGCCCAGCACCCTGGCACAGCCCTGAGCCTGCAGCTCCCCAGCAGCAGCACTGGTGGAGGGAGGAAGGCAGCTCAGCTGTGCGGGAAGGATGTGCTGCTCCAGCTCAGAGGTTCCCAGTTTCCAAACTGTCTCTGCAAGGGCCTGTCTGCTGTGCTTGTGGGCAGCACTGCTGTGGGCTGGGGGGAACCACTGACCCCTGACCACCAGCCCCTGGCTGGCTTGCCTTGGGACACAGCGCACAAAGCCCCACAAGTGGGTTTCTCCAACCCACTGGTTGGCACTGCCAGAGGCTGCCAAGGAGTGATAGGAGGGGAAGGTTTCCACCCCACCTCACAGCTCCAAGCAGAGAGGAGACATTAAAGGGGCAGGGGCCACATGGCCAGCTGCTCCTGCAGCTGTGAGGCCTTGCACTGTTCCTTAGGTTCCTGAACCGAGGGAGCCCGGTCTGCAGCAGCTTCCCCTCTCCAGGTCACACAGGGTCACACAGAGGACCCGGCTCCCCACGGCTCTGAGCCATCACCTTGGCCTGCACTGCTCCTGTGGGGCAGCAGGACTGCTCTCTGCTCCCAGCACCCGAACAGACCCGTGTGCTGGGGACTGGACTCCCATTCCCTCCAGCCCCAAGAAAGGATGGAGGAGCTCACGGGGAGCTTGGGTGCCCCACTGCTGGCCAGTCCTCCTGCCCCATTGTTCAGGTCACACACTTCCCATGAGCATCCTCCCCTCAGGAGCATCACCCTCCACACTGAGCAGGGGGTTGACACAGCCATGGTGCTACAGCTGTCCATGCCCTCCACATATCCAGCATGCTGCCTGGAAAGCAGAACCCAAACCCTGGCCTGCCATGAAATAATTTTTCCCACCCCAAAGGCTTTTCCCCAGAGCAACCAGGGGCAGACAGGGAATGGTACAAGTGGTTATGAGCTGACAGCTCAGAAATTGTCCACATTCCAGCCAGCTGAAACACCTCCTGAGACATCACTGGACTTCAAACTCTTCCCAAACCAGCAGCAGTGTCCGGCTGAGACAGGAGGGTGGGTTATCAGGAAAATGCCAAACCAGTCCTTTCTGATCGTTCAGAAAATCATCTCGCTGTTCAGAACATGAAAATCCCTGGATAAAGGACTTTGTCTACTAACTGTGCCTGCTTGACTCCAACACCAGCCCTGGGCCTGGCTGCCCTAGCAGCTCTGCCCCAGGAAGAAGGTGGTCCCTGGGGCCCGGGCTGCTCCCAGAGGGTGAGAGGCACTGATCCCCCACAGTTTGGGTCAGCCAAGGGTGGGAGCAGGGCAGCAGGTCCCTGTCCCACAGGCAGCAGGTCCCTGTCCCACAGGTGCTGCACACCTGGTTGAGGCACTCACCTCAAGGACTTGCCCAAGCCCAGGATGCCCCAGATGAACCACCAGAGCAGCCACTGCTTCACAAAGCTCCACCATGGGAAGGATTAATTGGACAAGGAAAACAGTGAGGGAGCGTCAGCTTCATTCCTGCAGTGAAAACTGTGCCATTAAAATCCTCTCTCCTATGACACACACTGAGCCTATTTCCGTAATAGTTTGGCAGGGGAATAACACCACCGAGCCTATAAATACCTCGTGGGGTGCTGCCCTGCTGACGGAGCAGCAGGAAGTGGCCCTTGCCCACCCCGTGCCAGCCCTGCAGCCTCCTTGGAAGGTACAGCCACTGCCACCATGGGAGAACTGAGGGTGATAGACAGGAAAATACAGGAGGGCTATCCCAGTCCTGGGGGACAGTGATGGGTTCAGGAAGGACCATGGTTGATGGGAACAGGAAAAGAGCTGTGCAAGTCCTCGAGACACCGGAGGGGACACAGCTGAGCCACGGGAGCATTGGGGTAAGAAGATGGTGGAAAGCATTGGCACCCTGAGGATGCTCCCAAAGCAACCTGTGAAGGTCCCTGCAGCTGCAGCCGAGGACTTCAGTCTGACCCAAACCAGGCTGACGCACAACCAACTCATCTCTGTCTTCCTCATGGGGACCCCAGGCACAGAGGAGGGTCTCACACCAGAAAATGAAGCAAGTAATGTCCATGGGAGCCTGCCTGAGCAGAGTGAGAGCTGGCATGGAAGAGCTCAGCCTTGTGGGAACCTTCTCTCTGCAATGTCTCTGCAGCAAGGGGCTAAGGATCTTCACTTGCACACCCGAAACTATAACACGAGGTCACACACAGAGCCCACAGGAACCTCTGCAGGTAGTTGCATGGTTAGAATAACTGAAATCACTGCCCACAGAGGAACCCAACTGATCTCCCAAACCAAATATGTTAACAGGTACAAAGTGTGGAATACAGGTATCTGCAAAACCCTGTCATGTTTATGCCATGGAGAGCAGACCACACTAAGCCCAGGCTGCAGGAGTTGGTGCAAATCCCAGGAGTGTTGTTTCAGCAAAACTCTGCTGTACATAACCAGCTTTTGGCAAGACATGGCACCTCAAACATCAGCTTGAGCCAAATGCATCCCTCACAGACCCAAGCAGAATCTACACTTCCATGTATTCTGCAAAAAGCTAAATACACCCCCAGAATGAAGAATAATCAACCAGACTCCCTACTCAAAACAACTCACCCTGACCAATCCAGCAATGGCCTGTGATCTCCTGCAACCCCTTCCCTTTCAGTGAGTCTGACTGGAGCCTCCTCTCCAAAAGCCTCCTCATGGGAGGTGGGTGATGCTTGGCCTGCCTGGGGTGACCCAGGTGACCCCACTGTGCTCCTGGAGACCAGACACATTGCCTAGGGATGCGGAGCTGCAGCAAGGGGCTGTTGTCTGCCCCCTGCCCCCAGCATGGCTGCTTGGAGAGATCAGACAGCTGTGGCTCAGCCCTGCATCCAGGCTGGACAACAGTGAGAAGAAAAAGCCTGCCAAGCTCCAAATCAGTTCCTTGAACCCCATCCAAAAGCAAATGGGAGTCAGCCCAGCTTCTGACAGCCCAGCAGAGCCTTGCCTGGGGCTGATGGCATTCGGCATAAGCTGACGGCCGGCCTGAGCCCAGTGGTGAAACCAGGGCCACAGGTGTCTGCGGGGCACTGGGCCCTCCCAGGGACACATCCTTGCAGGCTGCTCCCCTCCTCTGTGGATGGTGAGGGGATGACACAGGCGGTGAAGAAGGCAGCTGCCATCTGGATCCAGGGCTATCTATCTCTGCAGCAGCAGTGGCAGCTCGGTGCTGGGAGAAGCCTGATTGTGGGAAGATTAGAGGGGACACAGCGTGTTCATACCCATCCTGCTGCGCTGCTGCTACCCAGGCTGGAAATAAAGCCTCATTTTTCATGCAAAGATGCACAATGGTTAACAGGGAAAAGCTTGCCTGGGAGGCATGCAGGTAGCAAACCAATTTCCAAACGGGTCTCCAATTACTACTGATGGTTATTTGATTTACATTTTTTTCTGGCTTGCCAGATGTTGATTCTCCAAGGGTGAAATTCCATGAAAAAGGGTGTAGGAAGGTGCAGAAGTCTCCCGCTGCCGAGTGGCACGTTTCCCTGGAGCTGCTCTGTTCCTCACCACTTGCAGTCATGCTTCCAACCATACCATGCGTCATGGCCATGGAAAGGAGTGAGGAAGCTGAGCTGCTGCAGAGACCAGAGCCCACATCTGCCAACTCCCCAGCTGGAAAAGCCCCATCTTCCTGCTGGCATAAGCAGCAGCCCCAAGTCCTGGAGCAGGACCAGCAGCTGCTATCAGGCGATAACTTCCTATGGGAAGCCCCTGAGCAGGCTCTGTGTTTGGCTTCCTTGGAGAAGAGGCAGTCGGACGTGGATCAGCGAGGCTCCGAGAGTCCATTTTGCAGGAAGTGCTCCAATTTGCCGAGGTCCTGAGGAATGCAAGCCCTGCACATCTGCAGAGGCACAGCTGCTCACGGGGCCGCAGGTGCCTGCTCCACACCAGGATGGGGGCATGGTGTCAGGAAGGTCACCAGGGCTATGATCCTCTAAGGCATGTGGTGCCAAACTCCAATGGAAATGATGCCAACAAGGCTCTAAATCCCACTCTCGCCCGGGCCTCATCTTGGACCGGAGCTTCCTAAGTGTGTCACGGCAAAGGCCCATAGGAGACTTTGTTATGTAGCATCTCTCTCCTGGAGGGGACTGGCATGTGGAGGGGACATTCATCTGCTTCTTCAAAGGTCTAGTGTGAATGCAGTGACCTGACCACCATCCCAGGGCCAATCCAGTCCCTTGCTGCATCCAGAGGGGCACTGGAGGGGCATGCAGGGAGCCCGCCAGCCACATCTACAGGGACAGTGGGCACTGCCCTGCCAGGCACAGCCACTCGCTGCCAACCGGCTCCGTTCCCTGCTGTCTCCATTCCCCATATCCCCATTGGCTCTGGGCAGCCCAGAGTATCTTTACATGGGAGACCCACCAGGAAGAGGACTGAAGGTCAGGCAGGGGGGTGAGAGTCAGGCAGTGGGCTGAGGATCGGGCAGGTCTGCCCACAGGCACTGCCTGCACACTGCAAAGCACCCCGGCCCAGGAAAAGGAGAGGGTATATCCTGGGTATGGGGAACACAGACCACGGCCATACTCGGTGCCAGTGACAGCTCATGGGATGGAGGCAATTACCCAGAGAGAGCCAGGGGGTGCAGCCAGAACTGGGCCCAAGGGGAACAAGGAGCCCGAGCACACGCGTGCTGCCAGACCCCGCTCACCTCCCCACACGTGCCTGCTCCCTCCGACACCGCTGTGTGTTCCCTGGCACACACACCAGCCCCCCACGCCCCCTCGGTGCGCGCACACCCGCAGGTAACACATCATCGCCGTCCGAGCACACGCGTGCGGGCACCGTGCGCCTCCCGCAGCACACCCGCACACACGGCCGCGGGGAGCACCCGCAGCACGCCCGCACCCCGGGCCGGGGCCGCTCCCCCGCACAGCCTCGATGCGGGCGGCACCCGATGCCCGGGGAACTGGGCCGCGCTCAGCCCCGCACCCGGCACAGCCCCGCACCCGGCACGGCCGCGCACACGGCTCCGCAGCGGGTCCCACGCACACGCACGGCTCGGGAATTGCCGCACACACACATACGTGTGTTGCGGTAACGGGGGCTCTGCCGTGGCTCCCGCACCCGGCGCAGCCGCGCCCGCCGCGCCGCAGCCCGCACGGGCACCCGGCCGGCCGCAGCCCCGCACCACCACGCGTGGGGTGGGATGGACCACGCCCCCCGGGGCTGCGGGACCGCTCTCTTACACGCACACACACACACGCACACACACCCGCGCTCTGAGCCCGGTTGCTCCGCAGCCACTTAACTCCTTGCTGCCCGTTCCCGCACCAGCCAGCACAGCCCTGCATCAGCCGGCCCCTTCCCCGCACCGTCCATCCCTCCATCCCGCACCATCCAGCCGTCTGTCACATCGTCCGCACCTTCGCCCCGCACCGCCCAGCCCCGGCCCGGCCCCGCACCGACCCCCGGCGGGGTCTGCGCCCCCCGCCCCGCTCCCGGCGCCCCCGGCCCCGCCGCAGCCCCTCCTCACCTGGCCGGGCTGTCGCGGTCCCGCTCCGGGGCAGCGCCCGCTCCTCGCAGCGCCTCGGTGGGCTG
>JAWMRB010000054.1:955009-977612 GCA_035584715.1 Xiphorhynchus erythropygius
GAGGGCAAGCCAAAGGCTGGGGGCTGCGGGTGGTGGGCACGGCCCCGCACAGGGCCAAGGCGTGGGCAGGGGCAGGGGCAGGGGCAGGGGCAGGGGCAGGGCTCCCGCGGTTCCGAATTGTGCTCCTCTGAGTCAAGGTTGACCCAGCCGGGGGCACCAGCCACTCCAGCCAAGAGCTTGGCTTTAAGGACGTGGAAAGCTCGAAGGGCACCTTTGGATGGTTTTGCCAACCTGGTGCACAGGGTCTGCACACTTTGCCCCTCACCTGCCCTTGCACCCTCCCAGCTTTGCTCAGATGAGTCTCCTCCGCCCTCCCGCACAGCCACCACCCCTTCTAACGCACTGGGGTTCCAGTGTCCTGGGACTCAGAATAACATCCGACATGCCACATAGAAATTTCTCAGCTTTTCCTAATCTGGGTCTTGCTTAACCCTCTGGAAAATAATCCACTGACCATCTGCCACAGTGAAATTCATTTACAACCTTGCACAAATTAGGCTCAACTGTTCACTTCCTGCTCCTCTTCTGCTCAGGGTTTTTAGTCACTCTGATGTATGTATATCTTCCTTCCTATGGACTGGGGGTGACCTTGCCCTGGGCTGGCATGACCTTGCCATGGGCTGGAGGTGACCTTGTGAGCACTGGGCTGCAGAGCAGTGCTTGCTCCTCGAATCTCAGGGTGCTCTGCTCCTGGCGGGATGGCAGGCATTCCCTGTCCAGCCTGCCTGCCCTGTAACCTTCTCCCAGGAGAACTGAGGAACCTGTCTAGGCGAACAGCCTCTCTATTTGGATGCCCTCCAAGGTGTGTGCAGGGCAGGTGATGAGCTTTCAGGTAGACTGAGCAGAGGGATCCATGCAGGACGGAGAGCAAGAGCTCTTGGACCTCCCTCTGCCAGGGGTTCCCAGCCTGGCTTTGGGCAATCCAGGTACTGATTCAGGTTTTGGTGACTTCAGAGGTGATTGTGAATCCACAGACCTTGCTGCTTTGGGATGGCTGACCAGGGCTGTCCCATGGGAAGGGAGGTGATCACAGTGCCAAGACTGCTGATTTCTGTAAAATAACTCTGCAGCCGCTGTGCACCTGCATTAGAGCCTGGTCTGAGGGGTGAGCACAGGGCTGGGAGAAGCTATCATGGGTATTTTCCCACCCTTTTGCCCTGGTGATTTTGCAAATGGAGATCTGGCTTTCTGGGGAATAGGCTTCATTCTCTTAGGAAAATGGAAATATACAGATTTTTTTTTCCTTCCTGTAGCAGATTCAGCAAAAGTGCAGCTGTCTTTCCAGTCCTGAATACAGAATTGACCATTCAGTTCATCCCTAAGGGGAAATGACCCAGCAGAGAGGAACAACGAGCCCCACAGTGCTCTCTGCACCCTCCAAAGTCTTTCTCAACCCTGCAATTTTCCTCTTGCAAGTTCCCGTGGTGCCTGGTTCCCTTTGCAGGGCAATGAAGGCTTCCCACATGCTCCCAAATGCATTTTCTGGAAGTCTATCATCTTCAAAATGTTTGTTTCTTCTTAAATTGCAATTTGGCAGATCCACGACAGAGTCTGGGATCCAGAGGCGCTGGGACAAAGAGAGCAGGAGCTTGGTGAGTGCCTGACTGAAAGGCACCTGGCTGCCCCAGGGGAAAATGACATTCCATTTCTGCCAAAGGCATGGAGGGTCTGGATCCCAGTGGTGGGATCAGGCAGCCTTGAATCTCTTGGCTCTGAGGGCAATACCTTTTCCATGATCCTGCCTATTCCACAGCCCTCCGGAGCCTTATGTCAGCCCCAAGGGACAGAAGGGACATGAAGATGAGGCATGAATGATGTTATTTGCTGTTGATTTCACTGTGTTTGGGGGCTCCTCAGAAAAGTTCCTCAGTGTCCTAAGAAGCCCTGACTCAGGTGCACTGCTGGAGGAATGGAGAGCAGCCCTGACATGCTCCCCTGCTGTGGTTCAGTTAGCAACCCAGCAAAGCCCATGTGGAGGAAAAAGATGGTGAGATAAGGAGGGATATTGGGAATTTAGAAAGCAATGTTTTTGTAATATTTGCTGAGGGTGGGGAGGCCCTGGCACAGGCTGCCCAGAGAAACTGTGGCTGCCCCATCCCTGGAAGTGTTCAAGGCCAGGTTGGATGGGGCTTAGACCAACCTGGGCTAGTGAAAGGTGTCCCTGCCCATGGCACGGGGTGGATCTGGATGATCTTTAAGGTCCCTTCCAACCCAAACCATTCTGGGATTCTATGATTCTATGAATGAAGGGCAACTGGGAAGATTTGTCTGCAAAAGGCCTCCAAGGCTCATGGACAGGAGCCAAGAGAGGGCTTGGATACCTGCAGGAAAGCTGCAGTCAACTCTAGAGGCTTTTCTGAGTGAAGACAACTGGTTCTCTTTCCTGGTGATCAGGGAAGGAGAATCATGGGGGCATAGGAAGAGGTGAAACGTTCAAGGCAAAGGGGAAACAATCTTTCCAGAGCTGGTGTAGGGAGCACTGGTTAACATAGTTGCTGCTGCTAGACCAGAGAACAGAGCTTAGCAGGAATCAAATGGCAACGTACCTGAGTCCAGATGAATGTTTTTGCCTGAGGAATTGATATAAAGGATGTACCTGGAAGCAGTGATGGAGAGAACATGTGGGACTCAGGCATAGCTGGCAGGAGAAAGCTGAGCTAGAGGTGGTGCAGAGCAGTGAGCACAGGGGGTTGTTTGTGTGGCAGAGGTGGGGGAAGGCTTTGGAGAAAGAGGAGGAACTCTGCTCTCAGTGTGCTAAAGCTGGGCTGAAGGCTGACCCTCCACCAGGAAATGTCAGCCAAATTGGCTGGTTTTTTTGAAAGAAAGAGACAAATCTGGCACAGTATGGTGGATCTGAGGGTCACCATAGTGATAGCAGCTGGAACTGGTGGGTGGGGATGATTGGCCAGTAACAGTGTGTGAAAGGGGGAGAGAGAGGGCTGGGGGACAAGAGGCATCTGGCAGGAGAAGGAGATGGGGATAAGGGAGAGGCAGGGAAGCAGAGATGACAAGGGCAGGTAGAAAACCAGGCAAGGGCGTTAGAGAAGCCACCTAAGCCTTTCTAAGCTTTCTAGTTGTGGATGAATGTGTGAAGACCAGGAGAAAGATCAGAGACTGAGCAGAGCTTGGAAACCTTTGGGAGAAACCTGCCACAGGACACTGCTGAGCAGGTGGGACAGAAGGCAGAGACAGTGTGAGTGCAGGTGTGGGATATGGGGCAGCAGTCCGAGGGGATTTCTTCAGGATTAGAGATGTTTGTGCTGTAGACCTGAGGTGCCTTGGCACTGGTTAGGGAGAGAGCAGGGCAGAGCAGAGAGAGGGTGTGAGGAGTCTATTCCCATGGAAGGGAGGTGATGGTGTTGACAGGAGAAACAGAGGCATCCAGAAGAGTCCCACCAAGGTGGCAGGGAAGAACAGAAGAGGGCGAGGATTGACAAGTCAGGATCTCTTACATCCCTTATGAAGATGGTGGCAGGATGCTGTGTGGGAGGCCAACTACCTGAGAAGAACAGGATCATTTAGGGAGGAGAAAGCAGAAACAACTCCCAAAGGAACTGTTCTGAGTGGAGCTGGCTTGAGATGGGGACTTGTCCTATGGCACTGTATGATCCAAGGGCATTTGGAGTTTGTGACCATGCAAGTCACCGTAAGGCCCTCCTAGTCTGGGGTTTTAGGTGCTGATGGCTTTGCAGCCCACAGGACAGGCTGTGAGGGTCACTTGCACTTTTCTGCTGCTAAGCAGGAACAAATCCTCTGGCACTGGATTGCTGCCTTCTCCAAAGGGGACATAGTGTGTCAAAGATGCCACTGACCATTTCAGTAATAGTTGGACCAGCATTCACTGTCAACAGGTGAAATGACCTGTCTGGCTCTGTGTAGGAAACCAGGCTGGGGAGAGACAGGATTACAGCTCTGTGGAGAGGGAGGTTGGAGGAGAAGGAGCAAGTGGTGAGGCAATGCTGAGGGATGGGCACAGTGCTGAGCATGCACAAAGAAATATTGGGGCTGCTGAGCCTATGGAACCCTGAGACAAAAAACCATGACTGACTCAGGACCTGGAGGGATAAAGAGGCAAGTGAACCCAGGTGAGGGCATTGCAGCTGCATGGGGTCCAGACTGCTCTCAGGTACATGGAGGGGCAGGAAAGGGCAGCTGCCCTGAACACTGGACATCCCCCGGGCTTATCAAACTCTGAGCTGATGGGGCTCTTCCAGTGAGGTCCCACAACCCCCTGTATTATCAGGGTGCTGCAGATACCTCTGGGAACTACTGAGCGATGAAAGGCCAGAAAATTTATGGTGGGCTCTAAGAGATGAGAGGTGCATGTCCAGGCATAGCAGACCTTTCCCTGCTACCCACCAAGTATAGGTTTGCTTTGTTCTTCTGTCCACAAATCTTTAGAAGTCAACTCTTTTTCTGAAATCAAATGCAGGTGAGTAACTACCTGTTAGTGTAACCTCATGCTCAAAACCTCTGTCTCCCTCTACCCCTGCCTTGCTGTGAAGTGACAGCTCCCACAAAGCCTGTTTCACCATGAAGGAATGGCCCATCACACCAACCTCTGCTATCCTTTGTCACAAAATTCCTCCTAACCAGGTATTGGTTCATTCCAGGCAATGTGGCTTTGCTGGAAATTTGAAGTCTATGTTCTCTCTGAGGAGAGATGAGGGAGTTATCCCATGGGCAGCTACAGGCAGCTCAGGGGTCTCTTGCCCTGCCTGGAGACCATCAGAACAACTGAGGAGAGGTGTGTTCCACGTGCATCATCTACAGTTGGCGAGATCTTGGAATAAAACTGTCCTGTGCTCTACCTCAGGGTGCATGTGAAATAGGGCAGAGCAAGTACTGAATACCCTAAAGGGTGAGATAAGTAGACTAAAGTCAGTCTGACTCTGACTCTCAAGTATTAAAAGTTCAGTTTGAAAAATGATGCACTAAACAATGAGCATGGGAGGGCTGGGAGTGTAAGGCCATCTCTAGTTACCTGCAAGGATTCCAGGGAGGAAGGCTGAGGAGTAATGGGATAAAACTGAAGGAAAGAGCTTAGTAAGATTGAGAAACATTAGGCACTTGAGGAGCAGAGGAGCATCTGCAGCCACATTAGGCCAGAGGAGGATGCAAACAAGGGACTGCAGGTGTCCTGCTGCAGCACAAGTGCTGCCAGTTGGGACCTGGACTGCAGGGTTAGTGTCCTAGAATACTAGAATATCCTAAGCTGGAAGGGACACACAAGGATCATTGAGTCCAACTCCTGGCCCTGCACAGACACTCCAACAATCCCACCATGTGTCTGAGAGAGTTCTCCAATCACTCCTTGAGCTCTGGCAGCCTTGGGGTTGTGACCATTGTCCTGGGGTGCCTGTGCAATGCCTGATCATCCTCTGGGTGAGGAACATTAAGGGTGCATAAGGACTTCTTGGGAGTGTTGGACATACAGTATTGAACCAGACAGGACACCAGTATCATGTTTTGATGTTTTTACAGCAGGCTTGGGCATGAGGACACAGTTAGGACATTGTACAGCTGCTTAAGAGATGCCAGTGCATTTAGCACCTGCACAGCTCTGGGTGATATTCTATGGAAATGTGCCAAAGAGCAAGGAGATTAATAAGGCAGCTCCAGCCTTCATTTTACAACTTAGGAGCTCATGGTGCTGCCACACTCAGAGTGCAGCCTGTGGGTGGGTGAGCAGCTTCACCACTGAGTTCCAACCCTTCCCCTGCCAGAGCAGGAATGGGGAGCCCAGGAGAACCAGGGCAGGGCAGAGGGAAGGGTCCTGTACCCCTCAGCATCTCTGACCTGCAGCATGGCTTTGAGGTACCAGGGCTTTGCAGGGCTTTGCTTCTCAAGACTGGCTCTTGCTCCTCTCCTCTGCTGCCAGCCTGGCTGGAGAGCTCGAGGGAGGTGCTGCAAGTAGAGAAGGACAGAACATTTCTCTGCCAAGAGTGCAGTGAGTCAGTCAGCTAATTTGAGGCAGGAGTCTCTTCTGGAAAGGGAAGATGAGGAGGAAGCGACTTGTTCTGTAGGGCTGAGAGTGGGGGAGCTGTATGGCGCAAGGCTCCCTGTGCTCCCTGACTCCTGCTCCACGTGTCCATGTGGGCTGCAGGCCGTGGCTGCAAGAGCCCACAAGCTCCTCTTTTCCCAATTAACCAGGGGCTGAATCCTCAGGCTTTAACAAGTCCTGAGCTTGACCCACAGGGTTCCTTCAGCCTGGGATCAGAGCATGCCAATGGCTCTAACACCAAATATCATACCCACATCATTGTACATTGAGTTCCTGCTGATCCAACAGTGTTGGGCATGCTGGAGCCCTGGGTCACCCACTCTACCTTGGGTCCATCCAACTTCACTGCCAACTTCCCCACGGATGTGTGCGTGCACAGGAACAGTGGGGTGGCCCTTCCAAGCAGGAAGGATGGATGACAGGTACCTACATATTACAACCGAGATCACTTTCTAGATGCTTGTTGCTTGGCAGCCAAAGACTCAGAAATGTCAATTTCTAATTAAAACTCTGCACCCAAAATCTACACACCCTCCCCAAAACCCAGTATTTTTATACCCTGTTCTCAGCTGTGGTGGGCATGGCAATAGCTCCCAGCATGCCAAAACTCAGGAACAAGCCACGTTCCTGCCAAGCAGGATGCAGGTGAGATACACGCACCAGCCAAGCAGAAGGGCATCCAATTAAAAAAAAGATGCCAGCTCATAAGTAGGGAGATGGAAGATGTGACCCAGAAACAGAGATGAGGAAGGCTCCACTGGAGTGCATGGCAGCAAAGCCAGGGTGCCAACCACAGAAATGATGGCGGTGTGATGAGTATCCCATGGGAAATGGAAGTGCTGGGGCCTGGGCCTGCGAATGGGGCCACAGGGGAGCAGGCAGCCCCCCTTTCAGGGCAGTGTCAGCATGCAGGGCCATCCAGGTACCATTTCCCTCCTCTGGAGACCGGTGTCTTCTCCTGGGGCTAGGAGCCTGTGCTGGTCAGTGCTGGCTGAAAATCATAGAATTGCAGAACAGTTTCAGTCGGGAGAGACCTTAAAGCTCATCTAAACCAGCCCCCTGCTATGGTCAGGAACACCTTCCACTAGCCCAGGTTGTTCCAAGCCCCATCCAACCTGACACTGAACACTGCCGGGGATGGGGCAGCCACAGCTTCTCTGGGCAGCCTGTATCAGGGCCTCACCAGCATCACAGGGAAGAATTTCTTCCCAAAATCCCATCTAAACCTGCCCAGTTGGGTTTCTTTATAGGAACTGGTGTTTGCAGCACTGGCAGCAGGGTCTCAGGGTGAGTTGACATGTCCCAGGCAGTGTGGCTCTCACCCAGCCCAGCCCCTGGGTCTGCTTAGAGCAGGGACACTGTAAATCCAGACCCTGTGGCACCAGTCCCTGGGGGAAGCAGAACTTCCATGGTAAAGACCTAAGCATGAAAAAACTCAGCCTCACCTAACAGTGCAATGAGATAAATTAGTATTTTTAAATCCAAGTCAGTAGATTACAGATTTGGAGAGGTAGAAAATAAGAATTATTGGCAGTTATATTGGCTTTTTAATATACAAACCTTTAGAGTTTGTATTTCTAAGCTGTCCTTCCATGAGAATAACAACAAGGAGGTGGGGGGAAAGGCACTAGGACTGTCACAGTAGAGCTGCCCTGCCACCAGACTGTGGCCAGCACTGGGGCTCTCAGAAGCAAACAACTTTACTGGAGAAGTTATTTTAATTTTTGAAGTTTGCAGAGCCTCTTTTTAGCATTTTCTCACAGAATAATTCTGGGTTTCTGCTTCCAAGTGACATTCAATTTCCACATCTGAGCTAGGGATAAAATGAATATTTTTACAACCTGACTGAATTCAAACCAAAATGTTCAGAAATGATGAAACTGTCATTCACGGAGCCAAGCAGAGGTGGGCAGGCAGCTACAGCTGGGTTGTGGCTGGGGAGTTGGATTTGCCCAGTTCAGACTGGAGAAGTCCCCTGTTTGTCCAGATGCTGAGTGCCCAGCCTAGCCCACTGACTGCCCAGCACAGCCCAGCTCTCCCAGTGCCCAGGTGGGGACACCCAGTGGAGACAGGCTCTGGACCAGCCTCAGTGCACACCCTGGGGAGAGGATTCAACATTTTGGGGGTGTTTTATCCCAGCAAATCAACCTTGGTACAAGGCTCATCTCTGCCATCACGATGACTCCCTTCATCTGTATTCAGCTGATCTCGGGAGACATTTGATTGGCAGGTCATACCCAACACATTTGCTTTCAACTTTTTCCAGTTACCTTATAAAATACATTCTTATAAAAAGGACTTTAATGGCTCAGGTGGAGCACAGAGCCTTGACACGGGTCCAGTGGGAGATGTGCCATTGGGCAACCTGGTCCAGGGAGCAGAGTGAGGTGAGCTTAAAGGCCACTTCCAACCCAAACCACTTGGTTGTTCTGTGACAGATACACCAGGAACAACACTTATTTTGAAGGGTCTGATGTCTAACGCTATAAAATCATCCTCTCAGTAGTGAGGTTACAGTGTTCCATAGTTAACAGTGGAACCTTTTTTCCTTCATGTGCATAATGGTCACACCCAATTAGTTAGATTTCATTAGTCCTGGGTTTGCTCCACTCTCATTCTTCAGCATCTTTCAGCCTTTCTAAAATCTCCAAATCCCATTCCTGGCTAAAACAAAGATAAAAAAGATTTTGATCCCTGTTTTGCAGGATCCCTTGGAATAAAAGCAGCTGGGGAAAGAAATGGCTTTTAGCTGGAAAGAAGAGAAATGCATCTTCCAAGTAAGAGTCAGAGCGGAGTTCCTTCAAGAAAAGTCAGACTGGGAAGGAGCAAACACATGGAATCACTGAGCTAACCTGAAGCAACTAGATTTGTACCCGTGTGAGAGGAAATGTAGGAGCATTGTTCCTGGGTATTTTGTTAGCTGGATGCAGGGCTGTTCCCTGGCAGAGGAGCTGGGGAAAAGGTGGGGGATATGGCTGGTTGGGAGGTGCAGCATCAGCATCCTGTAGGCAAGGGCCTACAGTTAATTATCTAAAAAACTCCAACTATAAGCTTAATAAAAGCCTATAAAAGCTTTAAAAAACCCTAATAGAAATAGCTTTGTTTTGAAAATCACTTGCAACACAGATCATTATTAGTCTAATTATCTCCCTGCAGCACATAGATGCTGCACTTTTTTATTTTTATTTATTTATTTATTTATTGGTATTTTTCAGACACAGAAAGTGTCCAAGGCACATATTGGAGATGGAATAGAAAGGATAGAAAGGTAATTGTAGAAGACAGGGAAGGCTGTGCTGTCTCAATGCCCAAGGCTGTCCCATGCCCCAAGTTCCCAGTTCACTGCTGTCCTTCCAGCTCCAGATTCTGGACCCAACAGCAATGAGGTTCAACACAAGGTGAGGTGCTGGGCTGAGGAGCGGTGGGACAGAGCTGTGGGACCCCTTGCACGGGATGCTGAAGGTGCCACAAATGAGCAGGAATAGAGGGAGATCAGCAAACTGCTTGAAAGAGAAATTCGTGAGGGTTCAACAAGTTTGAAAAGTAAACAAATGGAAATAAATGAGATCCATGGGCAGGTTATTAAATATCCAGAAACCAGGTCTGTGTTGTGAAGTCCTTGAGCTGAAGACTCTGAACATAGGCTGTGAATCTGAGGACTGGCTGCTGAGGGTGGTTTGGGGAGGACAAGCCAGTTAGTCTCCAGCACATGTGGCAGGTGAGAACACACTGGGATCTCAGTCCTGCCTTGGCCACCACATGGTGACCCAGGGACATTACCTTGTCCTGCGCTGCAGAGGGACAGCCTTGCCTGTGGCCAGGGGCATGTGGGTCAGGCTTACAGCATGGACACTCCAGGACAGGTATGCACTAGGACACTGGTGCTCCCTTTTTATACCAAATTCTTCATTTAGAATCTTTAAAATGTGCAGCAACCCTTAAATTTGATGTATCCAAGGCCAAGTTGGACAGAGTTTAGAGCAGCTGGTCTAGTGGAATGTGTCCCTGACCATGGCAGGTGGGTGGAAAGAAATGAGCTCTAAGGTCCCTTCTAACCCAAACCTCCCTTGATCCTATTGTTTTATGACGTTCACTTTTGGTGTTCAAAGCATTGACACCAACGAGAGACTAAAGCCAAAAGAAGAAAAGGAGATTTTTCTAAATTATCTTGCCATTGTTAGTGACAGATGTACTTTTTCCCTGACAGCCACTTATTCTCCTTTACTGATAATCTCTCCATTTCCTGGTGGCTGCTGCTACCTGGGCGAGGCTGGGTGCATGAATGGCAGCAGCTCCAGCACAGCAGAGCCCCTCCTGAGCTCTTCATGGAGAAGCAGAGACAGGCTCAAAGCCCATGGATGTTTGCAGAGGTGCCATTGGAAGGTGGGGGCCTCCAGGTGACCAGTGAGACAAGAGTGACTTGGGGAGCAGCTAAGTAGCACTTAGCACTGGGGCACCCAAGCAGGCACCATCTGTGGCGCTTTGGGCACAGCCCAAGGTCTTTTCCATCCTTCAAGGGTACCAGGGGGACACACACGATGTCCCTGGAGCTGAGGCCACACAGCTGGGATGCAGTCACTCTGCCTGGACAGTGTACCTGGAGCTTGCCTGCTGCAGATGGAGCCAGAGGTGACCGTGTAGGAGTTATTCTGTGGGCACAGGACCCCACAGACACTCTTGCCAGGGTGGAAATGGGCACTTCATTATTTTAACATCACTTCAAATGCCCCAATCCGAGGTGGCTGTTCAGAGCACCTCTGTGCCCGGTGAGCCCAGCCAAGGCCCTGTACGGTGCCCTCACCTGTCTCTGTGGGACCTCCCTGCCCTGTGCCAGGTGAGAGTGGGTGGTGCGAGGTGCTCTGGTCTGGCATTTCTGGGTGCAGCTGCCTGCCAGGACCCATGGGAGAGAGGGATGCAGAGGTAGTGCCATCAGCCTGGCACCAACTCTGTGGAGGGCAGAGAAGGGGCTGGCTGGGCATATGGCTAGGAGGTGCAGTGCTGCCTCCCTCTGTGCATGATCTAGACTTCAATGCTGTCCCTGACAGATTTGTGTCATCTTGGCACTTTCCCAGCTCCAGGTACTACTAGCAGGTCCTGGCACAACCCTGAAAAGCAGGAGAAAGAAATGGGTGGATCCCAGGCACATGAGGATGGATGGGTTCTGTCCATCTGTCAAGATCACCTGCTTGGAATATGCATGGAAAACGTAGTGGAATAAAAAACAGGACAGCCCTGGGGACAGTGTAGCACAGAGTCTACCAGCAAAGCATCTCTCCTGCCACTTCTGCAGGTGGCTGGGACAGGAACCAGTGGCTATGGCATTCCTCAGGATGGGGAGAGTGACAGAGCTGCAAATCGAGGGGAACAAGTGCTCAGGGTTGCTGTGACACTGCATCCTGGGAATCCCAGAGTCCCAGAATGGTCTGGATCGAAAGGGACCTGAAAGACCATCTCATTCCACCCTCATGCCATGGGCAGGAACACTTCCCACTAGACCAGGTTGTTCCAAGCCCCATCCATCCTGGCCTTGAATAATTCCAGAGATTGGGCAGCTACAGCTGCTCTGAAAGAGAGATTTCCTGGATCTCCATGAGCCACCAGAGCAGCCAGGACTTAGCTGATGCCACACAACTTTCCCCGGCTGCCTCCTGCTCCTCCAAAACACGTGGAGTGGGAAGAAGGTCTTCTAACCAGGAGTGTGAGAGTGATGGATGAACAACTCTGTCTGTTCCCAGGGAGCTCTGAGTGCACTCAGGATAACACTGCAGATCTCGACAGAGCTGGGCCTGGTGTCTGTGGGTGAGGAGCAGAATTAGGACCCAAAGGGAAGGCTGTTTTCCCTAACAGTGCCATGGGGCCATGAAGAATCCCAGCACTCCCAACAGCTCCAGTTCCAACCCTGGGACAGCACCTACCCCATCCCCATCTTTCTGCCACCCTTGCAAATAGTCAGGGCCTCAAAGGAGAAAAGGTACTCGCACCTTCAGCCGCTCTGGGGCAGAGGCAGGCCAGGTGGTGGCAGCCAGGGACAGTCCCAGGCTGCCAGGACACAGTGTCACAGCGGTGTCACAGTGTGTCACAGCGGTGCCACAGTGGTATCACAATGGTATCACAGCGGTGTCACAGCGTGTCACAGTGATGTCACAGTGGTGTCACAGCGGTGTCACAGTGTGTCACAGCGGTGTCACAGTGGTGTCACAGCGGTGTCACTGTGGTGTCACAGAGGTGCCACAGTGGTGTCACAGTGATGTCACAGCGGTATCACAACAGTGTCACAGTGGTGTCCCAGTGGTGTCACAGTGATGTCACAGTGGTGTCAGAGTGGTGTCACAGCGGTGTCACAGAGGTGTGACAGAGGTGCCACAGTCGTGTCACAGCAATGTCACAGCGGTGTCTCTGTGGTGTCACAGCGGTGTCACAGAGGTGCCACAGTGGTGTCACAGTGGTGTCACAATAATGCTGGCAGGAAGGGACATCCCTTACTCCTCTGGCCACCAGCAGGCAAGGGACAGGAAGGGACATCCAGCTGTACCTACCAGTGGTTGAGACTTGGAAACTGCATTTAATAAGAACATCACATTTTGAAACCTGCATCAATCCTAGCTCAGGGAAAAAACTGTCCAATCAAAAGAGCATTTCCAGAATAATTATGATTTGGAAAACAAAAGTGGAAATTATGTTTTATAATAAAATTTAAAATAAAGTACTCATTCTGTTGCTTTCCCAGGGATACAAATCATATTTCTTTACATTTCTATCAGCCAGCAGCACTGTGCAACATCCACCAGGCACATGCTGGGATAGATGATTCTGGCTCTTCCATTAGTTTATTCCCATTACTGTATTTGTTTTACAACATTCTGAACAGCTTTTACTTAGTGTTGATTGAAACATCTTATTTTCCAGATCAAAGTGCTGCTTTGTGTTTTAATGAAATACTTTGACACAGTAGCTTTGTGTTAGTTGAAAATCATTATAGAATATATCGAAAGCTCCTGGTCCTAACATTAGCATGCTGTGTGCTTGTCTTCCCATCTTCTTCAAAGTGTCAAAACATTTCACTACAGAACAATTTCATTAGGTTGTATCAGTGGTGATTGTACACATGGTGATGTGGCTTTGGATGTGATGTGGATGCTGGACCAGTATCAACAACTGTGAAAAGTAAAGGCTTGAAATTAAAGTTAATGTTGAATGTAACTTTTGTTTCCCCAGTGAATTTTTTTACATAGACTTTGACCAAATTCCATTCTGTTTCTCCCTTTTCTGTCCCTTACTTACCTGTCCATTAACAAAGTGCTCTATTTCTATGGATTTTTTCCTCTGCTTGCCTTTACACCTCTATATGTTCCTTTTTTCCCAGTCAAAGGTTGATCAACATGTGCAGTGGAACAAGAAACTTCTCTTAGTCAGGCTCCTCATTCCTCATTATGAGTGTGGCAATCATCCTGTTTTCACAATAGATGTGCAAAATACTGCAAATAGTTCCACTAATATTGGCCAGTTTCTTTAATCCCTGGGAAAAGTATAAAAAGAAATTAAAAACTTTGTGTGATTTGAATTTTTCTCAGCATGGAAATCTCCATTTTGTGACTCTCAGAGAAAAGGCTCAGTTTTAAGAACCAAAGTCTCAGAGGTGGAAGAACAGGAGCACAGTTTCTGGCTGGGCAGAGCTGAGCCTTTTCCTGCCCAGTTGAGCTCACAGTTCAGTGCCACTTGCTTTGGCAGTGCAGAAGAAAAAAGGCTTTGGCTGGATTAACCAGGGACCATTAATAGTCCCCCTGGCCAGGTGTTGCCCACAGTGTCTTCCTCAGCTCCTGTAGATGGAGATGTGCTCTCTGTGCGTGCTGAGAGTCTTATTTATTGCAGTACAACTGAACCATGAAAGGCTTTTTTAATGCTTCTCCACCCTCTGCTCAGCTCCTGCACTTCTGCTTAGTCAGCCATGTGCTCCCTGGCAGGTCCCTGCCTGGGTCTGTCTTCTGGTGATTCACCTGCCGTCACATCCCCGGAGCTGCTCCTGCTGCAGCCTATGGAGCCACATGGGATCACTGAGCTCCGTGTGTGAGCAAGTGCCTGAGACACAGAGTTAATGGAGAAACCCCATTTCAAGATCCATCATTTTTTTGGCTGCTATCATAGCGCAGGACAAGGCGCTGCCGCAGGAAGACAACTGTAAATGGCTCTGACAAGCTGCAAATTGACTGCGGGGAGGATGGAGCTGTTCCTCAGTCCAGGCTCCTGTCACATACAGCTCACTTCACTTCAGCCACTATGGTGGAAGGGTTTTGTCCGGTCAGCTGCAGTATCATCCAGGGGTGGAATCCCCAGAACCAAAGTGGGAGCAGCCCGTGAGAGAAGGGGCTAGGGCGTGCAGAGGGCAGGGAGGGACTGGGCATGACCTCAGCACCTCTCATGGGAAGCCATCCTCTTCTTTCCCAGGTGTGAGCATGAACTAGACCATGGACCATCCCATGCTTTTGTGTATCTTCACAGATCCAGTGACACAAAGGCTTTGTTCTGGAAAAAAAAAATAATGGAAGGGAACTGTCCTGTCAGAAAAGTCACAGGCTGTTGGTGGCTGAGACCTGCTTCTGTGGAGTTCTCGGAGCATGGATGTGGGGCTGAGGGATTGGGGCACAAGGTTTTTGCTCTCTTTCAGACCACAGGAGTTAATTCAGCAGCCATGTTGCCACACAGAGGGTTTAAAACATGAAAAAGGCAGGATCTATCTATACAAACATGAGAGGGGATTGTGGAGAATAAAGGAATTCAGGATGGGGAAAGTTGAACATCAAAGAGGATGATTTGCACAATCTCAGCAGTTTCTGGACAAGGAGTGCTGCCTCAACAAGGCAGCTGGAGAAGGACATTTGGTTTATTTTCTTCCCAACACCACCCCAACCATCCTCTGCTGGCCACAGACTTTTGGCAGCAAAGACTCGAGCTTTTAAGTTCCTTTCCTCAATACCTCTAACACAGGTATTCCTACTTCCACTCCTTGGACACGGTACCTGCTCTTTCTGTAACAAGTGTATCATGGAGACAGAGTCACAGAATGGTTTGGGTTGGGAGAGACCCTAAAGCCATGGCAGGGACACCTTTCACTAAACCAGATTGCTCCAAGTCCCGTCCAGCCTGGCCTTAAACAAGGCACTGGTGATGACAGAGGTCCAAAGACAAGCTGGGCAGGCAAGTCAGGGAGCCAGGGCCATGATCAGCCAGGTGTGGTGTTGGTAACCAGGGCCAGGCACAGCCCAGTCCCACCAAGCAAACCCACAGCAGTGTATTAGGTCAGGGCTGGAGCCAGACAGGCCCTCAGGTCAGGGTGCAGGACAGGGAACTGTGTCTGTGCTGGCATGGCTGTGATGGGATCAACCCTCACTGAGCCTCCTGCAACACTCTGGGACCACCCCCATGGCCAGAAGACAGGGGCCATCCCCCAGCCTTGCCAGACAAGCCTTCATGCAGGGGATGCTCCGGGGACCTGCTGGTGCAGATGCCAGGGTAGCAGAACACAAGCCCTGCAGAGAAGGTGGCACTGGCACTTGCAACTGGAAGCAACATCCCTTGGCTCAGGGGTCAGCCAGCCTTCCTTTTGGCAGCCTTGGTGTGATGAAATGAAGCTGTCCACCCTGCACATGTCAACACACCTACACAAACCCAGCAAAGCCCCTCCCAAAAGTCTCAAATGAGAAATGACAAAATGTCACTCCGGTCCACACAGGTAACCCCAAATGACTGGCATATGGGAAAATGCTAAAGACAATGGGAGAGGCATCCACTTTTCACTCCTACTCTGCCAGTTCCAAGCTCTTCTGAGGTCTCATCAGGCAGGGCTTGGGCTCCGCAGCCCACGCAGGGTCAGGAGCCAGCAAACACCCAAGGATGAGGTACATTGGCTTGTTTAATCCCCACGGAGGACAAATATTTCCTCACTGTTTGTTAGCATTTTGCTTCCAAATAACAGTAGCCCAAGAAGTGTGTTGAGGATAAAAGCAATGCTGGAAGAACACACGTGGAGAAGCTGAGTGGGAGGCAGCTGGGACAGGCTGGCTGCAGTACAAGTTGTGCTGCACCTCTCACATCCCAGAGCTGGGCTGAGCTTGGGGTGGGAGCCAGTGTCCTCAAAGTCCATCTGCACTGTACTTCAGGGGAGAGTGCCCTTGCTGTCACTTCTCTCTTCCCCTCCCATGGACTGAGTCTCACTCTTCTGTGTGAGAATGTGTAGGTCATGGATGAGTGTGAGGACTTTTCCAGCACAGGATCCTGGTCTTCCTCAGAGCACGAGAAGAAGAAAAATCAGTGAGTTTGTTTTCCTGCAGAGTTTTCAGGAAACTTAATGCCAAGCTGTGCTGGTAGCATTTTTGCCCCTGGGAGACCAAAGTTTGGATATAAATGGGAGAAAGACTCAAATGAACAGGAGACCATCTTAGCATTAAAATAGTGGAGAAGGCACATATAGGGCATTAGGATCCTGAGCATCAGGAGTCAGTGAACAGAACCTTTCCTAGTCTGGAAGGGCAGGACAAAGTCTTTTCCAGCACGAATTCCCATCAGCAGCTGTGCAGACAGGACAGGTGGACATTGCACAGACTCCTACAGAAACCTGCCACTGCCCACATCCCCCCAAGCCTCACCATCCCTTTTGCCCAATACATTTTTGAGGCAGTTGCATTGCCTGCTCTCCCCTCTCAGACAGCAGCAGCTGTTAGCCCAGCACATGGCCACTCTGCTGCCAGGTGGCCTTGGGAGCTAAAAGATCCTTTTGAAACTGCCTCAGCAAAGTGACAGTCCTGGCAGGGTCTGCCCCCAGCTCTGGCACCCCAAAAGGGTGGCTGTGTGGATGGCAGAGCAGCACCTCAGGCAGTGGGTTGCGTGTGTTGGCAATACATAGAGCTCAGGCTTCCTGCTCCAGCCCCATCCTGCCCTCTCTGACTCCTTTGCTGCCTCTTACTCCAGCCCTCAGTCAAGCACCAGCTAGGAGAGGTCCAGGACATGCAGGGGACCTCCCACACGTCCTCCACCCTCCCAGCCCTGGGATGAACCTACCTCACTCTGTCAATGGCCCCAGGGCTACAGGAAGCCTTTCAGCAGCAGCAGAGCACACCTACCCCTGCACGATACGATTTGGAGTCCTGGTGGTCTGGGTGACATCAGGCAACTCTCTCATGCTGATGTGATTTGTGCTTTCCAGTGATTGCTCAGAGCCAAGTCCAGCACCTCACTGTATGCATGAGCATCCCAGACATTACTGACAGAGGACATCCTTTGCATTACTTCACGTCATCAGTCCTCACAAAAATTCTCACAAGGCTGATCATGGTCTTTGATAGTTTCCCTTAGATCAAAGGTAATCACTGGAGCAGCTCGGCCCTGCTATGCTCTCCTGAATGGACTCTTTCCTGTGAAGAATCTCAGAACTGATGACAGTGTCAGTGGACACTGGAGAAACCACCTGTTGCTGAAGGTTCTGAATCCTCAAAAACATGTGCTCTCTTTCCCTGAGGGCACCTCTCAGGTGCTGCAGGTACAACGGGCAGGATTTGATTTGTGGGAGCAGGAGATGGGATGGAGGCAGCACAGCATGTTTCTTGCAAAATTGCTGTATTCCTTCAGCTCTGCTTGACCCCAGCAGTAACCAGGGGAGGGACACTGTCCTCTCGCCCACCTTTTTTTCTGCAGTGTTTCTCAGCCCTCTGTGCTGCTGCAGTGCACGTTGCTCCTCCAGAGCCCTTCTGCAAGTGAAAGTTGATCCACAGCTCCTTATTCTCCACCCTGGCAACTCCCCATGAAGGGAGACTTCCTCTCGCCCTTCCCAGTCATTTCTCACCCATCAGTCTGACTCCAGCCCTTGCAGACCTTTAGTGCTGCTGTTTGCAATTTTCCAAGCTCGTGTTCTCTCCTGGAATGACCAGGTCCTCTGTCAGGTCAAGAACATCAGGGCAGCTTCATAAGCCAGTTTCTGTGTTCACCTTTGGAAAGTGAATCCTGATCCTGGCAGCTTTCTGAGATTTTCCCCCATTTCTGAATTGCTGAAAGACCTCATCTATCAGGAATCCATTAGCTCTGGCAATGTTGCCTCTTCAGATTCACAGGAGTCACGAATTTTCATCTCTGGTTTCTGCACTCATTGAAAGGTCCCACTCAGCTCCTTGGGTTTTATAAGGGCACAGAACTCTTCAATTTTCCATAATTCCCTGTGATCATCATCTTCCTCTGCCTGGGTTGATTGAGAGTATCACAAACATCCTGTGCTTCAGGCCCTCTGCGTGAGGCACGAAGCTGCCTTCTCTCAGCTTTCCCTCTCCTCACCCACTGCCGGCAGAGAGGAAGCCATCACCCATCCTGGCCCCTTTCCCAGGAGCTGTGCAGTCTTCAGGGCTGTCTTTGGGATCTCTCTCCAGCCTCTGTGTCAGCTAAGGTTACCTGATCTGCACCTTCTAACACCAGCCTGGTCACAGCGTGGCCCCTGGGAGGAGCGTGAAGCTTTCACCCTGCTCGGCAGAGCTGAGGGATGCTTCCTTCTTTGTCTAGGGATGGTGGCACCCCCCTCTGCTTGTTCCTGGGGGGCAGCACTATGGCTTGGGGCTGGGTTAGGACCTAATGCCTCATGGTTTGGGGCTCCCTGACCACGTGCCCTGGAGGTCTTGCCCACGGCAGCAGTGACAGTGCCATATCACAGTAGCAGGGCTTGGGCTGGACTGATTGAAGGCATCTTGGGGCATGCTGCGCGGGAAGGATGTCTTTCCATAGTCATGGAAGACCCACACCATACACCTGGATTCCTTCTTGCCAGCCAGGATGGGGGGCACAGAGCAGTAAAGCCTTTGTTCCTTGGCATAGAGAACTGGGACCATCACCTGCAGCCTCAGCTAAGAGGCTTCTCTGAGAACCATACCTGAGCATATCCATCAACCACTTCCCTCAGAACAGCCCATCATCTCATCTTGGGTGGTCACTGGGACTTTGAGGACCAGGATACACACACTGTGAGCAGAACAATGGCACAAATGCCCCGTCACACAGGGCTAAGAGTGCTGAGGTCACCATCTTGCTCTTGGGATTGATGGAGCCTGTCCCAAAGCCTTCATATCTCCACCAGCCCAGGGATGGGAGTCTCAGAGATGCCAGTGCCCTCAGAGCCAGCTGAGGCACAGAGCCATGCGGCAGGAGGAGGTGACTCGAGACCTGCTTTTAGGGGATATGTCACTGTCACAACCTCACCTGTTGCCCTGGTGAGAGGGGCCAAAGCAGGTGATGTAGGCAGAGCACATGGCATTCATCCTGGGCGGACTGTGGAGGAGTGAAGGAGCTCTCAGAGACACCAGTGCTGCTCATTACAGCCCCACAGCCTTGCCCAGCACTGGCTCCCCCAGCCCTACTCGCAGCAAGGCCATCATGGCACAGGGTGGACACCAGCTCCAAGCTACCACAGGTGAGGCTGAACCCTGCAAACCTCCTCTGCCCATGGGCTGCTCATGGAGGATCCCAAACCCTCCCAAGGAGGACAGCCCACCTGTTCCTTATGCTATGTCACCAAAATGTCTGAAATTTACTAAATATTGTGACTTGCTCTGATTAGTTGTCCCACAATGCACCAAACACCCATCACCACCAGCATGCTGCAAGCTCTCCACTCTTCCTTGCCGTCAGAACAACAAAGGATGATGCACAGTCTGGAGCATACCTCCTCCTCCTCCTCGAGGAAGGCAGGTGAGGTCCTGCCAAGGCAGAGCACTTGCCTCATTCTGCCATTAAACATCACGTCAGGGCAGTGAGGAGCTGTTGTTTGTGCTGAGCACTGGGCCTGGACCAATATGAGAGCAGAGCTGGTGGTGCCCAGGGCACTGTGTGTGCCTCCACACCGAGAGCACAAGGAATGAGGGGATGCACAGCACCCATTAAGGGGTGCAAAGGTCCCAGGTAGCGTGGGGATTTGGAGCCGTGCTGCTTCCCTGTGCCTTGTCTGCTAGAGAATAGACTTGTGGATCCCAGTTCTGTCAGCCCCGCTTTCAGGCTTCACTGGAGAGAGATGGGAGCACCACTGGCAGCAGGATCAGCACCACTGTGCAGGTGGAGGGGGGAGTGGTTGTGTCCAGGGGAGAGCAGGGTTAGCCTTGAATGCCCAGTTCAGAGTACAAATCCTCAGACCAACCACTCTCTCTCAATGTGCTTTAGTGTCACTGCAATAAAAGGAAAGTTAACGCTCTCCTTTGCTGCATCCCTTTGTGCAGCTGATGCTGAGAGCACCTGAGGAGCTACACCTACAGCTGCGCCTGGATGTGAGCTGTGACAGACTCACATCTCAGAGAAGAGCTCTCAGGACATGGCCAGAAATTATTCACCTTCTGACCTTTACACTCAGAGCAAGAAAAGATGATCTTGATCTAAATTGGGGCCTTAAGGAGTTGAATAACATTTAACTGGTCTCTGAAGCTATTTTCTTTAAAGAACACCTAACAAATTGTTTGTCTTGGTAGAACACACACCCAATTCACTTGGTTCCAGTGAGCAAGGTACTCCTGCCTAGCAAGCAGCCTGGGAAGTGAAAAAGCCAGCACCAGCCACTGACAGGAATTGCAGAGGGAAGAGTCCAGTGATCCGCAAGGTCGGGAATGACAACACTGGCTGCAGGAGGCCAAGTGCATCCCTGGGGCATGGCTCCAGAGGGGACAGCACACCTTGCGTGCTGCTGGTCATGGACACAGTCTGTTCTTGGCACACAGCAGGCAGAGTATTCATCTGCTCCTTCCTGCTAAGGCATTCCTTGCTCCCTGACAGAGCACTGACTGGTAGAGATAGGACTCTGAGGGCTAAGCTGCCCTGCATCCCCATCTGCCTCAGGAGGGAGAATGCTTTGAGTTTCTATTACTTTTTCACACAAATCATGGGTTTCTGTCCAGGATTTTTTTGCCTTGGTCTCAGCTTTGGGACAGTGGTGCTGCTGCCCTGTGTTTGGAGCAGTGGTGGCTGGTTGGTTCACGTCACACTGTCCATCCTTGCCAGGTCCCTGCACATGTGGTGACTTGTGGGGACACAGCACTGTGGCTCAGTTGTGCCTCTGGAGAGAGCTCAGCCAGGGGTCTCTGGCTTGAATGGATCCCTTGTGCTTCTGTCCTTGATCGTAGCAATCTTGGGGTGAAAGAACAAAGTGAAGGTTGGATGTTTGTGCCTCAGGGGTAGGAGCTGCTCTCTCTGGTGCATATCTGATGGATCATCAGTGGTTGTGCTGCACTGCCAGCCCAGTGTCTGCAAGGATTTGAGAGGCTGGAGCAGTCCCAATGGATTCAGGACTGACACGAGCTCTGCTACACATACCAGATCTCCAGCCACCTTCTGATGGCCGTGACCCTGCTCATCCCTCCCTCTTTCCCCATCCCATGAGATGTGTCACAGCAAAGCACCAGCTGCGCCTGCAGCATTCCCAGCTCAGGCCTTTGAATTTTTGACAGCCTGGACAAGGCTGCAGAGAAGGGAATGAATTGGCCCAGGGACTCGTCCTGCTGCTGTCATTGCTGCAATCACCCAAAGGAGATGGGTGGGAGGTGATGTGGGTCTGCAAAAGAAGGGGTAATGTGTGTGTCAGTGTGCCAAGCAGCCCAGGGCATGACACACCAGAGTGCTCCCAATGGCTTGGCAGTGACAGCATCAGGTGGCTGGAATCAGACAGCTCAGGGAGGGCACTGAGCCTCGGAGGCAGACATCTGTACAGAATTCCTGAATAATTCAGGGACAGACAAGCAAACCCAGGGAGATCCAATTGGCAGATTAGGTTAGTGAGGAGAGATAAGTCAATCCACTTAGGGGCTTTGCTGAGCTGCATGTGGCTAAACCAGATTAGGGGCAGATGCTTGGGCCATGGAAGGTGGGACAGTGCTGGGAGGCCAGGACACAGTACCAGGGCTTCCCTCCCCATAATCTCTGCAGTCTCTAGGGACGCAGTGCTAGTGGAAGAGCTGTAAAGTGGCATTGCTACAGAGGGATGGATTAAATGAAAGGCTTGGGTGTAGCATAAGTCATGAATTTCTGCTTTGGCTCACCCTGGGCATTTTGCCTCACACCAGCCCTTCTGCAGAGAAAGGGGATGCACCAGGAACTTGGCCCCTCTGCCGAGTGCTGCATCCGACTTTGATGGGTCTCTTTGGCAGTGACATTTGCTTGGGGCTGTCCATCACAAAATCACAGAGTGGTTTGGGTTGGAAGGGTTCTTAAATATCATTCAGTTCCACCCTTCTGCCATGGGCAGGGACACCATCCACCATCTCAGGTTTCTTCAAGCCCTATCCAAACTGGCCTTGAACTCTTCCAGGGATAGGACAGCCGCATCTTCTTTGGGCAACTTGTGCTAATGCCTGTCCACCCTCACAAGGAAGAATTTCATCCCAATATCCCATCTAAGCTTGCCTTCTGGCAGTGGGAAGCCATTCCACCTTGTCCTATCCTTCCAGGTCCTTGCCCAAAGTCCCTCTTCAGCTCTCTTGGAGATCCTTTAGGCACTGGAAGGAACTCTAAGGTCTTCCCTTTCTCTTCTCTTCTCTTCTCTTCTCTTCTCTTCTCTTCTCTTCTCTTCTCTTCTCTTCTCTTCTCTTCTCTTCT
>JAWMRB010000054.1:979156-990248 GCA_035584715.1 Xiphorhynchus erythropygius
CTTCTCTTCTCTTCTCTTCTCTTCTCTTCTCTTCTCTTCTCTTCTCTTCTCCAGGCCAAACAATTCCAGCTCTCTCATCCTGTTTCCATAGCAGAGGTGCTCCAACCCTCAGAGTTGTGGCTGAAAAAGAGTCTGAAGCCAGGTTGAGCGGGACCTGGAGCAACCCGGTCTAGAGGAAGGTGTCCCTCCCCTTGGCATGGGGTTGGAAGGAGATGAGCTTTAACGTCCTTTCTATTTGAGATTCCGGTGATTCTCCCTCCTCTTTCCCTTTCTCTTCAGCCACATCCAAAGTCTACGGTGCCAGGAAACCTGTCCTTACCTCCTGCTGCTGCTGTTGGGTACTGCCAGCACTGGGCACACAAGGAACGCAGGTGGGTGCAGGCTCCAGGTGGCACCTGGGGCAGGTACGAGGCTCTGCCCTGAGCCAGCCCTTGGCGAGCACTGCAGCCACAGCCACCCTCTTGGAGCAGGGTTTGCTCCACTGAATGAATGAAGCAGCTGATGCATATTCGGGATTGGCAAAGCAGATCGCTTTCAGCTAAATTTGATCACAATACAGGATAAATTAAGCCCCCAGATGAATGCATCTGAAATGAAGATTAAAAGAACTCACTGTACAAAGTCAGGAAAGTAGGTTTAGCCAAAATCTGACAATGTACACAAACAGATAAAAATAAAGTTCCTTTCACTGAGCAAATAATGAGGTCGGAATCAGCCTCTCTCCAAGTTCCTATGGAAACATGGCTTTTTTTCTTTTTAATTTAAAAATAAAGGGGGTGGGGGAGAATGCCTGGGAAACGAATGATGTGCAAAAGGTCCACGAATAGAGGGAGGTGCTCAACACAAGTGATATCTAGTGGTAAAATTACCTCACCCCAGGGGCGGCCCAGGGAGGGCAGGTGTGGGGCTGCCAGTCCTCAGCTCCTCCCGCACTCAGGGAGTCGCAGAGCCAGCACAGCACCAACCCCAGCACTGGCACAGATGATGCTCCACACGATTCCGGCTTGCTGAGGCCCTGGATCAGGACACTGGGATTTTTTTGCAGAAGTGAGATGGTTTGAGGAGGAGAAAGCATTTGGCTTTGTCATGGAAGCACAGAACGGGAGAACCTGCAGGAGACTGAGGAAAGGAATGGGGGCTCATGTCACATCTGCTCACAGTTTTAGAAAGATCGAGATTATTGTGGACCCCTAAAGCAAAGACAAGGACAACACAACTGGGAAAACTGAGTCAAGGACCTGGCAGGGCAACCTGCCCACAGGCTCCCAGGGCACTGCCACTACAGTCAAGCTGGGTTCGTACTTCCCGGCATGGGCAGGGTTTCCATCACCTCTCACTTGTGCTAAGTCAGGCATTGGCCTCACCTCCAAGGGTCCCCACAGAATCCCTGTCCCAGGGGACCTATTGCCTCATCCTTACACCTTCTCAGGTGTGTGCTTAGCAGGCAGCTCCACTCCTGAATGATCAGCATCCCTTTGGGGTTGGCTTCTCCCTCTGCCAGTCTGGGAGCAGGAGGGAAGAGGATCCACAGGAGCTGAAGAACCTTGCTGAGATCACTCGAGTCTGTTCCTGCTTTCCCAGCCACCAGCTGTGGACAGCCCCAACCTCTCACTGGGTACAGACTGGGCACAGCAGACCGGGCAGAGCTGTTTGCCCCAAACCCTTAAAACCCAGCCACCCACCTCCCAGGGATCCCAGAATTTTGGAAAGCTGCCAGAGCACCATGTGCCCCTGGCAGGTCCCTCACTCTTGCAGACACACAGTTTCCAGAGCAGAAGACAAGAGGGATGTCATCAGGCTGACACCAAGTCTATTAGCAACCCCTGGAAGGTGAGAGGAAAGCATTAGCATACGGAAAACGGGGGAGGAAAGGACTTTGTCTGGGACTGCCATGATTGAGCAGACACATGAAGCAGGGGAGGATCTAAATAAATCCCACACACCCCAGCCCCACTTCTGAGGAGCTTTGAATGGTCTCAAATGCTGGGAGCTGGTCCCTGGGGCTGAGGAGGGCAGTGGGGTCCCAGGTGGCACGATGGGGGACACAGAGCGGGACATCAGCTCCCTGAGGAGCACCTCGCACCCATCACCACAGCTCGGGCAATTGGAGCCCCATCCTTCTGCAGTGCTGGGGCTGGGACCAGGAACAGCCATGGCAGAAGGACTGGGGTGATACCTTTCCTCTCCCACACTTCCATCCTTGGCTGAGGAACCTGATGCCCACAGGCACCACAATTCCCTCTCTGGTCCTGCTCCCCGGATGCCATGGGAGGTCATTCCATGCTGGAGGGCACTGACACTGCTGAAAAAGGCCGCCTGTGGTGATTTCTGCAAGCACATTTGTCCTCTGAACCCTGAGAACTGCCCCTTACCCACAGCCCATCTATGGCACTGACACCAGTTTGAGTCTCCCACTTCTTTGAGTTCCTCCCCCCTGGGGGTTATGGGGCAGAATCCCAGGATGTGAAACAAAGGCTCATGTGGGGGAAGTGAGAGAGATTTAACAGTTCAGGTACACAAACCCTGCCCCTTAGGGCAAAGGAAACCAGGGATGAAACTCCCTGGGAATTTCAAGTGGGATTTTCAAGGAACCTATAGAAATGGGAAAGAGCCTAGGAAGCAGAAGGAGGGTCTCTTGCAGCTGAGCCTTCCTTTCACTCCTTCTGGTTCCTGTCTCTCTCCTTCCTATGGAAAGCTCCTTGAAAAGCGAAATCACGATTATTTTGTTTTCCAACCTGAGCTTTAAATAAAAAATAGCTAAATAAATATTCCTGATGCAGCAGAAAAGGCAGCACATGACCGTAGGTTTTGTGTAGGGGTGGAATGGGGATGTGTGAAGAGTGGGAAGCCATCCTGGAGCCTTCCAGGATGTTGGTGTGCAGGACTCATGTCTAACCAGCTCAGGCTGCAACTTTGCCACCCAAACTGGGCATTTAAACGCAGACAGCATGCTGAGGGCACCAGCCTGTGAGCACAAAGCTGGGTCCTGGCAGGTTCAGAAACCTGGTCAGCACTGTTGCTGCTAGAAAGAGGAACAGGGCTGGGGTGTTGCTTTGTATAAAACCATCAGATGGTTGCTGAAGCTCATGGGTTGGGCTGGTATGCTGGGGGGATCTGGGTCTGCACTCCCACCAGACCCTGCTCTGTCCCTTGTCCTCAGGGACAACCCCAGCCTAAGGCAGGCTTGTTTGCCTGACTGGCTGTGGTCCTGGGAGGGCAAATTGCTGTTTATTCCAAGACATTGCTGCAAACAGTCACTTGCCTGACCAAGACCTTTTTCTGCCTTGCCTGCCCCACCCTGCAGACATCCTCAGCAAGGCAGTCCCTCTCTAGCTGGCACTGGTGCGACCTGCAGAGCTCTCTCGGTGGGGGCTGGAGCTCCCCTGGGAAATCACCACGGGCTGCCTTTTTCAGCAGTGTCAGTGCCCTACAGCATGGAATGACCTCCCATGGCATCCGGGGAGCAGGACCAGAGAGCAGTTCTGCTGTCCCTCCGTGGCAGGGGAGGCAGTCTGGAGGGAGGATCCTCTGTATGACCCCTCACTGTTACAAAGCAACATCACCCAGTGTCTTCTTGGGAGCAGGAAAATCCAGGCATTGTCCTCCCTGTTTCTCACTCCTTGGCCTGAGGTGTCCCTGGTCACCTGCAGAGCTTCAGTGACACACAGGTGCTAAGCTTTTGCTCATTAAAATAAGTACGACATTAATTATTGATGGGCGGCAGCTCAACCTCCAGGTCTGTCACTTGGCAAAACTCACACTTGAGTTGGTTCTCATCCTGGGAATTCCCAAAGCCCTGGAGTTCAGTGGGGATGTGTGGCAGCATGGACAATGTTCCAGGTGTGCTCCCTCCTCCTTGGTAGAGTCTGGACGAGAACTAAAAATACACACCCTGCCTGAGGGTACCAACCATGTTGGCCATTTGCCACAGGCCACAAGGGGCCAGACAGCTTCCCTTTTCTGGATGCCCCTGCCCCTCTCCCTGCTCCCCACCAAATCCTGGGAGAGAGCCCAGCACATCACAGCTCTGACAGGAACTGAGGCCATGGAGCATGGAGCACGTGGTGTGGGGGAACTGTCCTCCAGGGACACGCAGGCACGCTCAGGACGAGCTTGGCCATGGGGAATGCCAAACCAGAATGCTCTCCCAGAACTAGGGAGGCACCGTAATGCAGGAGGGGGTATCAGGATGGAGCAGCTGCAGAACTGCCTTCACTGAAGCTGCCAGGACCAAGGTGGTCCTGAACACAACCTGTTCCAGGTTTTCCTACCTGTGCCCATCTGTTCTCCTTCCAGGCTGGAGTTAAGCCCATCCAGCTCCTCTGCAACCCCAGTGGGTTGAGTTAAGTGTGTTTCCACCTGTGCCGTAGTGGTCCTGGTGCCATACCTGGTGCCTGCAGCCCTGACTATTGGCCTGGCTCTCTGGGTATAAACCCCTCCTACCCAAGGAATCATGAGGACATTCCCGTGTTCAGGTATTTTGCGCAGTGCTAATGGTTTTGAGGAATGGTAGCTTTTGGCTCTTTCTCCAAGAAAGAGTTTAGGCTGGCAGTGCCATTGAAAGCTGCAAAACTGAGAGAGGAGTTGGAACAAATCTCTCTCCGCCCTTAACCTCTTAGAGAAGCCAGAATACAGCCCATGGCTGGCCTGTATGACAGCAGCTCTGTTCTGCTGCAAGTTTTGATGTTTCCCCTTTCACTGGATTGATGGCCATTGACACACAATGCAGAGGGACTGGTTTCTTCAATGTTGCCCACAGGAACTGAACTCCAGCAGGTTGCAGCCAACATCTGCCATGGGCTTGTCCCTGTTTCCAGCTGTTGCTGTGAGCAATAGTGGGACCTGGACAGTAAATATCCTTTAGACTCTTTACAGTCATTCCCACCCTCATGGATACAGAATAAAAGGGCCATCTTGCGTCAGAGCTTCTAAAATAGAATCATTGAAATATGAAACGGTTTATGTTGGAAGGGACCTTAAAGATCATCCAGCTTCACCTCCTGCCACAGGCAGGGACACCTTCCACCAGCCCAGGTTGCTGCAAACGTCATCCAACCTGGCTTTGGACACTTCCAAGGATGGGGCAGCCACAGCTTCTCTGGGCACCCTGTCAGGGCCTGCCCACCCTCACAACGAAAAATTTCTTCCCAATATCCCAACTCACCCTGCCCTCTCGTAGTGGGAAGCCATTCCCCCATTCTGTTACTCCAAGCCTTGTCCAAAGTCCCTCTCCAACTCTCTTGGAGCCCTTTTGGGCACTGGAAGGGACTCTAACGTCTCCCTGGAGCCTTCTCTTCTCCAGGCTGAACATCCCCAGTCCTCCCAGCCTGGCTCCAGAGCAGAGGGGCTCCAGTCCTTGGAGCATCTCTGAGGCCTCTGGACTTGTTTTAGCAGATTTTCTCTAACAAGCAGCTACTTTTTATAATTTCTACCACAAAATCAGGTACATGCTCAAGAAATAAAGTGGGTTTGACAGTAATCAGAGCTGCACTAGAGGTCACCTCCCATCTAGAACTCATCCTGCTACAGTTTCAGTGAACTCCTTCCCAGTTGACCAGTTTGGCATAAATTTCTTCCTCGTTTTTCTCAAAACATAGATCATAAAAAAGCTCTGCCCAAGCCTTACTTAAAAGCCACATGGAATTTTCAGGTTGTCAGTCTGTGGGGATGAGGTTAATGATGTTTAATAAAGGCTGATTGGTTCCTGAACTTCACAGCAGTGTTCCTTCACAGACTCCTGGTGAAGAGAGTGCTCATCCCCACTGTCTTTTTCACTCCACTTGTCAGCATGACATATAAGGTCTTGTGAGCCATGTGACAGCCGTGGTCATGAGACAGCAGAGGAAACATCCTGTAGCTCTGGATATTTTGTGTAGATGAGTCAGCATGGTCAAAATATGTGTTCTAGGTTTCAAACCCCAATACTATTGGGTTTTGTGCTGATCCAGGATAGCCTGGGTTAGAGATCCAGCAAAACACTCTTCCTGCTACTCAGGAGGTGGCTGCAGGTGGATGATAATAGAAGATGTGGGTAAAGCAAACAGAACTGTACAGGACACCACCCAGCATGAACCTGTAACAGGATCTGTCAGTGCTCACCTGAGAGCTCCAACAGCTTGTGGGGACCACAGTTTGCAGAAGAGTTGCTTGAGGAGGATAAAAATAGGTTTTCACTCAAGGAAATTTTGCTGCCAGGCGAAACTCCCTGTGGGAGGAGATTCTTTCCCATGGATAGTTTTATGTTTGTCTCTCTCCCTGCCCTTTGGGGAGGCTGACTCCCTGTTACAAGAAAAGATAAAGTTTACACAGACATGCTTGGGGTTGCTGCTGGGGACAGGGAGAAAATAAAGTGGAGGAGAGAATGGCACTTTGATGTCATGCATATGTGAAAGGTGTTGACATAAAAGGCACCCAGAGAACAGGCTCTCTATGCTGTTTTGGCTGGTGTGAATTTGAACTGTATTTTAGTGTTTTCAACTGTAAGAAATAAACTTTCCTTTAATACTTTAGCTGTGGTTTGGTATCTGGGGTACCTGTGTGCATGTCAGTTCTCACAGAGCTGTACCTGCAGTACAGATGGGTTCAGCTCCCTGGGGCTGCCTGAGAAGAGCCTCCAGCACAGTGACAGTGGGACACCAGCCTGGACCTGAACCAATTGCTCTACACCAGCTCTGGGTCAAACACCAGACTATCTGTGTGTAACATTCTGTGAGCACCAGATGGGTGCTCCCAGCATATCCAGAATCCTTCTGGACACTGCTCCAAAGCATCATTCTGAAGGGCTGGACTGTATTTTTGACTAATGCATGGCAGACTCCTCATTTGGTGGGGAGGAACCTTCCTGGGCAGCTTACATTTGAGATTTGAGAGCCACCAGTCTGAGATCTCAGAGCCAAATGGGATCTCAGACCTTGTCTGTTCAGGAGATTGGTAGTCACTGGGATAACAAACACCATCCAGGGCTCAGATATGACACCTAGCTTGAGATTTTCAAATTCACATTGATCAAGACAGACAGTAGGAGGGTGGGGAAGGGTCAAGGCAATCATTTCCCTTCCACAGATGGAATCACAGCCCAAGCTGGGAGACAAAGCAGGGCCGCTGCTTCACCCATCAGAGTGCAAATGAACAGGAGCCAGCTTTGTGCACTGTCAATCCACCAAACAGCAGTTATTCATGGCACATTTTTCTGTGGGCTTACCTCCTTAGAGGAAAGGTGGAAGGATGCAAACAATATCCCAAAGGAGTTATAGATCTTGAAGCCAAAGTTCTTGGATTTGAAAGATGTCAATAGTGAAAGCCTCTGGTCTGCAGGACCTGAGAACAGCACAAGGCAAAGGAGCAGACAGACACATCTTAGTCAAGGGCAGTTACCCCAGGACTGTGCCATCGCCTCCCACATAGACTGGGATTGTCTCCCAGTTTCAGCCAGAGGCAGAGGAGGAGGTCCCTGCTGAAGAACAATCAACCAAGGCTTCATCTGGTTCCAGTGGAAGGCACAGGTCTATGACAGGGACATCTACACCGGGTGTGTAGAGCCAGTGCTTCTGTTCCAGCACAGCTGAGTGGCATGTGCAGGTGTGCAGTGCCATCAGCACACACAGGCTGCTGGTGCCCACATTTCCTCTCTCCCCAAGATCTGGGATGAGTGGGCACTGCACCAGAATCTGCTGCACCGGCAGCTCCATCCCGCAGAAATCAAAGTGGAAATAATCTCAGCCCAGAGAGCAAACCCATCGTCTGTTGTGCTGCTGTGACAGGAGCTGCTCCTTGGCTGCCAGGGGCCAAGTGCACTTCTGGGGCAGCACCAGAGTGGCACTTGCTGAAGGGGCTGCAGATCCACGTGGCATTTGTGGTCCTCCAGATCCTCTCTTGGGCAGGAATCAAAGCATCAGCCAGGTCTTGCACTTCTGTTCAGAGATCTGAAAGGAGGTCTTCAGAAACTGCCAGAGAAGAGTGGGAGCTACAGGTCTCCCCTGTCCTACATTCAGAGGCACACCACCATCTGGTTATTTTGAGCTAACCACCTGCCTCCTCCTCCTCTCTTCAGCAACAGCAGTACTTTGCCAAGGGGTTGTGATGGAAGGGCTGCAGGTAGGAGGCTCCTTGCCAGCCCCTCGGTGGAGCAGTGCTGCCTTTGGCCTCCTGTCCCTCCACCTCTGGCTCAGTCCCACCTGCATGCTGAGCCATCCCTGAGAACAGGACGGTCCACAGGCCTTGGGCAGCAGCTCGTCCTCTCCTGGGCTTACCAGGAGCTCCAGCCAGAGAGCAGACCCTGGCACCACACAGCAGCCAAAGGAACAGAACAGTCAGCAGCAGCTTGAACAGCCCTGGGCGCTGCACAGACACCGTGCTGGCCAGGACATCAGGATTATCTTTGTCCATTAGCTAAAAGCACTATGGGAGTGCTGGCATCCACCTGAAAAACCATCAAGGACAGGCATGAGGAAACTTTTCATCAAGAACAGCTCCTGCTGCTCAGCATTTGCTCCTGTGAGGCTTTGCCCTAGATCCCTTACTCCCCTTGAAACAGCAAGCCTTTTATATTCAATATCTTTATGCTTGGAAGGAGAGCAGAGGACTTCCAAGCTTCCTAAAGAAGTTCATTTGCACACTTGGCTTGATCAGGCAGGACAGTCAGACCACGGAGGGCTTAGGTGCTCAGACCATAGTCTTTTGTGGCAATGAAAGGGGTAGAAAGATACAATAAAATGGACTCAGGCCACTCTGACCCAGACGACCCCTTCGAGACAGCCCCCTTGAGTCCAGCTCTGGCACCTGGTCAGGACATTTGAGCGTGCCCACCCAACACTGCATAAACTCAACAAACCCTTGCTGGGCTTTTGGGGTGTTGGTGCCTTCGTCAGCTTGCACCATGAAAAATAAAGCTGACAGCAGCCCTGGCACTGCCCAGGGGCAAGCCCAGTGCTGAGCAGGAGGTATATTTCCTGCTCATGGGAAAACAAACTTCCCTCCACAGCAGCTCATGCTGGGTCAGGAGTGACTGCAGGCCCACCCACCTGAGTGCCACAGCCCTGGAGAATACCTTGGCAGGAGTGGGCATCTCTTGGAGCCCCTTCCAGTGCCTAAAGTGGGCTTACCAAAAAGAAGGAAAGCAACTTCTTCCATGGGCAGATAGTGATAGGACAAATGACAAATGGCTTCAAACTAAAAGAGCAAAGATTCAGATTAGGTATTAGGAAGAAATTCCTCTCTGTGCAGGTCCTGAGGCCCTGTCACAGGTTGTCCAGTGAAGCTCTGACTGCCCCATCCCTGGCAATGTTCAAGGCCCAATTGGACAGGGCTTGGAGCAACTTGGGATAGTGGAAGGTGTCCCTGCCTGTGGGAGGAGGTAGAACTGGATGGTCTTTAAAGTCCCTCCCCACCCAAATCAGGCTGTGATTCTGTGATTCCATGGCCTTGCCCCCTTGCCACAGGCATCGTGTCCTGGTGGGCACCTGCAGGCACTGCCTCTGCAGAGCTGCTGACACCAGGACCGTGCACGGGCTGCGCCGGCTGCATGGGTAGAGAAGGGTGACCTTGTCCTATATTTCAAAGGCCACTTTTAATCTACAGAAACAGCCAAATGAGGGCAGCAGCAGGGAGGAAAAGGGATGAGCAGTGCAATGCGGCACAAGGCACAGCCAATGCCTCCGCACTCCACGGCCTCTCTTCCCTCTCTGGCTCAGCAGGTGCTCAGGGTCCTGCTGCCCATGCCCTGCTCCCCGTCCTGCCCATCCCTGCTCCCCGTCCTGCCCTGCCACCTCAGGGGATGTGTGGGGAACAGGATCTGTGGAGTGCAGGGAGGGCAGCAGGGCTCTGCAAGAGGGTTTGAGTGTGGATCCACAGCTCTGAGTTGTTGTTGCTGAGTCACTTCCAGTATCACACCAGGCATCGAAGCAGCACCTCTAGCCCCCCTGACAACAGCCCTATGCCAGCCTTATACTGTGCCTGAGACACCCAGGGAGTTCCAAATCCCACCAGGAATGTGAACCAGGACCTGAGCAGATCCCACATATACCCTCAACATGACAGTCCTTAATTTCTCAGTGAAAGATAAGAATTCTCTGCCATGGAACCAAGTTGCCCACTCCAAATGTGTTTCCCACCCTGGTTCAAAACTTCAGGACATAAATGGAGAAAGCCAAGTGCATGGTCAGCTTTGTTAGAGAAACACAAACCTGTCTGTGACACACAGACACCTCCCAACTCACTACCCAAAGATTCTTTGGGGATGTGTCCTGTCCCAGTGAACAACATGCTCCCCAAGGAAGAGGCTGGACTTGGGCCCTGGCTGTCCAGTGCTGGGAGAGATTTCCTGGCCTTCCCATTTGCTGACAGAGAGCTGGGGAAGGAAAGTTCCTCTAAGCATCTGGTGGGGCTCAGCCTTGCACTGCCACTGTGAACTTTCACTCCAGGCTCTGGAAAGCACCTCATAGATATTCTTAAGCATTTTGCTGCTTCAGAGCTTTAATGACAGTGCACCACCTGGTTGGCCTGAGCCAGAGATAATACACTAGGAACTGAGCATTAGCAGAAGAAAGGAAAGCTGCATTAGGGGTTGATGGTCTCCATTCAGTCTCCCATTTGCTGGGAGGAAAAATTGCTCAAGTGCAGTCATTACAGAAGAAAGTAGGTCCTGCTTATCCAGCACCCAAACCAGAAGGCTTACTCAGGTTTAAAAAATTCCAGACTTCCTCGAAAAAGGGCCAAGGTGACTGCAGAGGCAAGGACAGGGAAGGTCAGAGCAGTGGTGCCCAAGGGAGACGACTGCTGAACCTTTAATCCAGAGGCAAAACATCGCTTTGCACACAGGACCCTGCTAAAGGGTAGCCCCAGGCACTGCAGGACTCTCTCCATGCCTTCCTGCCTGATGTGCAGGTATGTAAAGGTTGGTGTGTTGGAAGTGGCATTGGAGTGAGGGCAAACTGGAAAGTAGCTGGTGCTTCCCTCAGTCCCTTCCTCTCTTCCACTTCTTCCACACTTCCAACCTCTCCTAAACTTTGATGCTGCCACTGTGTCTTAGTTCAAGAGAGAACTAAGATATTATGCTGGCCAAGAAATAATCTCTCTCCTTTAAATTTAGGAAAAC